>WWET01008926.1:15273-32385 GCA_011038615.1 Limnodynastes dumerilii
GTCCTCATGTTCTATTACACCTCTTCCTTTATATAATGCCCCTCCTGTAGCTGTCACCCTCCAGTATATACACATGCCCTCATGTTCTAACCAGCACTGTCTGACCTCCCTACTGATCACATCTCACACCCGTATCCAGGACTTCTCCCGTGCTGCACCTCTGTAATGGAATGACCTCCTCTCTTCAGTCAGACTCTCCTCCACATTGCAGGTCTTCAAGAGCTCACTCAAAATGCACCTGTTCAGGCTAGCCTACCCCTTCTCCACTTCCCATCCTCTCTGCATCCTCCATCAATCCCTTCTTCTGTGTCACTGTACACACTATTCCAGTCTCTGGCAGACCGGCTGCAGCTTGCAGACGTGTTTATATAATGCTTCAGGATAGGTCAAATCAGATGCGGGAGTGTACACACTTGTATATTGGTTGTTGATTGGTGGTATAGTGATTCTTAAGCAAGTTGAATAACTTTTTGACCAGGTGACCAGAACTGGTTGTAACAAGTGGTAATGTGAGCGTACACACATCCAATCTGACAAACTGCACGTTTAGGGGCCGGATTGGATGAGACCTGGACACCTGTATACACAGATTAAACCAATCACTGCTGGCTCCAGGTTACATTCATGTGAGTTGTACAAATGCGCATCGCACCCCCCTTCATATGGTGCAGCGCGGAGTGTATTCAGCATTAGCGCCTCATTTATTAAGCGCAGTTTGCCGTGTTTGAGGTTTCGGTGCTGGGCTGTCCCTGGGATCGTGGGATCGAATCTCTGAGTAACTCTGACTCATTTCACCCAGAACAGAGAAGTGTTTTGGCGGCTGCTTTGGCTTCATGAGCAGATTTTATGTGAGATTAGAGGACATGTGGCTGCAAGGAGAAAGGAGACGGAAAATATGACACAGACACCTATGGAGGAGACTCCGCCGGTCCTGGGAAAGGATATAAAACACGCTAACACGAGAGCAGGACACGCCAACACGTATGATAGCAGCTCAGGACATACATGGGACAGGGATTGGTCACATGGGGTGTCTGGGATTGTGCGGCAGGCTTGTGACCTGTCTGACATGTGATGGAAGGAGCGGCTGGCATTAGCATGTGACAGAGCCTGTCTGAGTGACAGACGGGCGCAGACAGCTGGATCATATGTACAATGAATGGATAGACGCCAGCAGCGCCTCCCTCTGTCCCTGGTCACGGCACACCCAGCCTGCCAGCAATATGATGCCGTCCGCACCCAAAATAGAACGTCCCCATGGCAATGGCGGCAATATCTGCAACTGGCCGGTGCTGAAGGGATGTAGGGACTGAAGGCAGCATAGGGATCATGGGAGGGAGAGGACGCTATACTGCAGCGCCTCCTGCTGGCTTCCACTGCGCAAGTGCAACATATCAAATCAGACAGCGGCGTAACTGACTTTCTATATCAAAGAAACAGATTGCGGGAAGGGCGGGGCTTAGTTACATCAATTACGCAAATTGAACCCTGAAGCCCCGCCTCCTACACATCAATACCACTAGTCATAGTGTTTTTGGGGATGGACGGGGCTTGATGTTGCTAATTACATCATCAAGCTTAGTAACACTAGAAATGATAGACGGGGGCGGGGCTGATTTGCATAAAGTCACAGAATCAGGGCGCCTGCGGGAGATTTTCCGGGGGACAGTGCAGGAGGTGCAGCCGCTATGGGGCGGTAGGAGCCCACCCTCATAATAAATGTGCCGAGTATACCATTCCTTAACCAGGTCACACACAATGAAATGTACATGGCTGCGTGTGCTTTCATAAGAAGGTGGACCCGCTGCCGCCATGGGCACTTTCGCAGTGCCTGACCCCTTTCTGTAATAGGCCATGTGTCCGTGCCCATTGCTGTGTGACCTGCCGGCAGGTGCTCAGGGGTGGGATTCAGAGACCCAGGACCATGGCAGATGGCTGTAGTGAGTGACAGACATGGGGCTATTAATGGGGCGTGTTTATTATTCCTGTTGTCCCAGGGTGGGCGGAGACTCCTCTATGATGGGGGAGGGGTGTGTTTGGGCAAAACACGCCAAATATATTCGCCAAAAAGTGCTGGAAAGCCTATGGGAGTGTCTCTAATACATAGCACTATTGCCCTGCAGATCACAGTGCTGATGTCATTGCTCCGCCCTCTGCGTATTTTCTGAGCCGCTATCAGTAAGTAAGAGCCAGAGAGCCGTCCTTCCTCTCCTTAATGTTGATTCGGTTACAAATCATCCCAAATGCCATAGATTTGGATTGGAGGCGTTTCCCATAGCAACCAGATTCTACTAGAAATGCATAGCATTGAATAGCATCTGCTCTTTTTATGCTGTTGTTGAATCTGCCCCTTGAAATGTTTAGTGCAGGGAGTGCTTCCTTTGCTGTGACTGCGGGGGGTGCCGGAGTGTTCCAGGGGCCTGTGCTGCGTTCCTGTAATAGTCACACAGGGGAAGGAGACGGCCCTGTCACTGCTGTGTGCCCTGGGATTATTCATGCCCCTGTGTGATGCCCCAGGAGGTGACAGGGGCTGCTGTCTGCTCTGGTGGTAACACGGTTCATTGATACTCGGTGACAGGGAAGACACAAGTTTTACCAGATGATTTTTCCACTTTAGGCCTTCATTTATTTCCACTGTTATTACTGATCCCGGTTACATCACGGTTATTTTTGCTGCAGTTTAGAGTTGATCTTGTGCACGGCCCCTTCTAACTCTAAACCAGTCAGCGCATTGTAAATATAGATCTGCTGGAAGGCGACGTGGTATAGCCGGGGTTCACGTCTCTGAGTATCGCACAGTCCCCATCACTGAGTGTTTCCACGTCAGAGATTCTGCAGCTGGGATCCACTCCAAGAAGATGGGAAGAATGTAATCTATGCGGGTTAAGAGATTACTGGCAGCGTGTTATATAATCTCTGAGTAGACGCGGAAATGATTACCGCCGTGTTTACCAAGTGTCTGCACTTACATTTACACGCGGTGTTAACTCCTTGCGCCTGTATCGTCACAGCACACGACTCCCCCTACACTAACGCCGGCTACACACTACACAATTATCGGCCAATAATCAGACAGTGTGTCTCCTGGATTAATGGAACACAGACAAAACGGTCCAGATACGCACTCCTGCAATGATCTGATTGGCCGGTATGTTTAAACGTTCTGATTATCCGGATGGCGCAGGTTGGATCTCTCTCTCTCTGATTATCTTCACGACTTCCGTATCGGGCTGTTATATCTGGAGCCGGGGAAATCGTAAAAGTGTGACCCAGCATTAGAGACACAGAAATTATTACTAGAGCACTGACCTATAGTGCGGCGTTGTACAGATCTGCGCTGGAGGCGGAGTCTATGTACACGTTGTCAGTCTCTTCCTATGACGCAGGATACAACACCTCCAGCAGCTCATTATTAATTCCATCCAGGCTGACGCTCAAACTTCTCACATTTCTTGGGCCCAGATTTACTAAGTTGCGGGAAAGTGGAGATATTGCCCATAGCAACCAATCAGATTCTAGCTGACATTTTCTAGTATGGAATAGGGAAGTGAGATCTGGAATCTGATTGGTTGCTATTAGCAACATCTCCACATTTTCTTTCCCGCAGCTTAGTAAATCTGGTCCGGATTCACATTTACGTAGATTTCGTCTTACGTATGTTTAAAGAATTGAGTTACTACGCATTTCTGTACGTAGATTGCGTAAGAGTTGTCTAAAGACGGCGCTTACACAGTCTATGTACAGAAATGGTGTGTAGATAGAGTAAATAAGCCACTGTGCATGTGTAGTAACTCAATTCTTAAAACAACGTACGTTAGATGAATACTGCGTAACTGTGACTCCTGACCTCTGTCACCTGGAATTTGCTAGGCCACTGTTTCAGGGACGGGGCTCCCGGCGGTGTAATATGGGGTAAGGTATGCTGCGTGCAATGGTGTCCAGCGCAGATACGGTGAAGTCTTTCTAAAGGAGAGATAAATAAATATAGAAAAATGTCTGTTTTTGGATTTTTATATTTGCAGTATGAATAATGTCATATAATATAGACATCAGGCAGGATCTGCTGAGACACTGGCCTATTCTCTCTCATCTCTGCTTTCATTGAACATTGACTTTCCACATTCCACAAGTCAACAAAGAAGAACTGTGATCAGATAATCAGACATCGGAAATCCTGCCGCTCTTACCACACTTTACGCTGGTTCCCTATAGACTAATTAGCTATGAACCCCAGATATGGAGACGCTGCGCCAATCTTTGGCCTGTAGCGAGATCTCGTTCGTGCTTTAGACAAAATCTCCAATCTGATCTCTCGTGTGGCCGCAGCGAGCATTGGACGTTGAGCGCGCTGGTTTCTAACAAATAAAGTACAATTATAACGTGACCTTTCCGGAGCTGGAAATGACGGCCGGCCCCTGGGAATACGGGAAAAATCACTTGCGGTTTAATTTGTTTTGTAGAGACAAACAGCGAAGCGTTATTAGGAAAAGGGTACGGTCTGCGCTGACTCACCGCACTGACTCACTCTCCCTCCTCTCCCCTGCATGAGCAATAATACCCGGCCAGTCACTGCCAGGGTGTAATGTGCCAGTCACCGTGACTCAGACCACAGCAGGGAAATATCTGCCCATCAATACCCCAACCTAAAGACAACACACTCATCCCACACGTGTACACTCACCCCACACATGTGTAAACTTACCCCACACGTGTACACTCCCCCCACACGTCTACACTCCCACACATGCACACTCACCCCACACATGTGTACACTCACCCCCACACATGTACACTCACCCCACACGTGTACACTCACCCCACATATGTACACTCACCCTACACGTGTACACTCACCCCCACACGTGCACACTCACCCCACATGTGTACACTCACCCCACACGTGTACATTCATCCCACACATGTGTACACTTACCCCCACACATGTACACTCACCCCACATGTGTACACTCACCGCACACATGTACACTCACCCCTACACGTGTACACTGACCCCACACGTGTACGCTCACACCTACATGTGTACACTCATCCCACACGTGTACACTCACCCCTACACAGGTACACTAACCCCTTACTTGTACACTCACCCCTACATGTGTACACTCACCCCTACACAGGTACACTCACCTCAACAAGTGTACACTCACCCCTACACAGGTACACTAACCCCACACGTGTACACTCACCTCCACACGTATCTCATACACTCCGCCCTATTACACCTCCAGGATGATCCAGAGTTTGGGAGTAAAATAGGGGCACCGCTCAGATAAACCTGTATGGAATGTGAGGGCAGATGACGCATCTTATTTCATTACTTCTGCACGATCTCCTGTCCTGCAGAGCTCTATGTCCTGCAGAGCTCTATGTCCTGCAGAGCTCTATGTCCTGCAGAGCTCTATGTGTAATCTGTAAATTAGATTTCAGCTGAGAAACTTCTCTCAATTCTAATTGTGTTTTCAGTTTATATTTGCCTCCTCACATCCATCATGGTGTCACCCGCAGGACTTCTACCAGATCATTCATCCCTTCACTCCAGCAGACCCTCCATATGACCCATTCCACTAGGTGCAGGGGGAGAGAACGAGAAGAGAGACGATGGGTTATAGACAGACACAAAGCTGCTCATCATTAATGTGCAATGAGCAGAATCAGTCAGTGTTTCCCTGCATGCAGAACATGCCATGAATTGCCCCACACAGCGCAGCCTGGTCTGTCCAGGGGGAGATTTGCACCTCTTTGTGTTGTTACTCCTAACGCTCCCCTAATAATACCGGGGTAACTTGTGTAATAAATCAGCGGCCTCCTACATAGTGACCGCCTGCCCTCCAGCTCTCTTCTATTATCCATGTTCTACAACTCTATGCGCAGAATGCACAGCTAATAAGGTCATTGGGCCAGATCCAGAACTACGCTTCCCCGCGATTTTACGCGTGGCGGAGACGTAAATTCGCAGATTTGAACGCACTGCACATGCGCACCATAGAAAATACGCACATTCACGTAGCGTAATTTTGAACGTATGGGTGATTAATGTATGTCTCACGTAAATACTTACGTGTGGGCGTGCCAAATTTACGTTAGTCCAAAATACGTCTGCAATACGTGAAGGAGGCGGGGGGTGGTATTTAAAGTGTACAGTATGGGCGTGCTAAGCTGCGTACGTTCACGTAGTCAGTACGTCCGTTAGCGGACGTACTCTGTTACGTATGAAAAAGTTAAGGTAGGGTTTGGAAAGCGTATCTTGACAAAATACGTCCGTGCAAGGGGTGTGCCGAGGGGAGTGTAACGAATTTACGCTCACGAAAATACGCTCCGCGAATAAACGTACGGCACACGTAGTTCTGGATCTACCCCATTATCATTATTATTTACACGAGCAGCGCATACACACAAAAGCTTACACAGAATTCCCAACGCCGTGACAACACTCTACAACATCTGTCTGCACTACAAGTCCCAGCTGTAGATCAGTTTATAGAGAAGATTATTCTCAGTGATGGATTAAACTTTATGGGGCCCCTAAACAGTGGAAATTTCGGGGCCACCCAAACACGTATCCTAGTCAGATAACATTAAAGTAAGTAGTGTGCACGTCACCCGCTAAATGGAGATGACATCACTGCTGCACATTACACACATAGATGACATCACTGCTGCACATTACACACATAGATGACATCACTGCTGTACATTACACGGAGATGACATCACTGCTGCATATTACACGGAGATGACATCACTGCTGCACATTACACACATAGATGACATCACTGCTGCACATTACACAGAGATGACATCACTGCTGTACATTACACTCATAGATGACATCACTGCTGCACATTACACAGAGATGACATCACTGCTGCACATTACACAGAGATGACATCACTGCTGCACATTACACACATAGATGACATCTCTGCTGCACATTACACGCACGGAGATGACATCACTGCTGCACATTACACGCACGGAGATGACATCACTGCAGCACATTACAAGGAGATGACATCACTGCTGCACATTACACAAATATGTCATCACTGCTGCACATTACATGGAGATGACATCACTGTTGCACATTACACGGAGATGACATCACTGCTGCACATTACACGGAGATGACATCACTGCTGCACATTACACGGAGATGACATCACTGCTGCACATGACACAGAGATGACATCACTGCTGCACATTACACAGAGATGACATCACTGCTGTACATCACACAGAGATGACATCACTGCTGCATATTACACAGAGATGACATCACTGCTGCACATTACACAGAGATGACATCACTGCTGCACATTACACAGAGATGACATCACTGCTGCACATTACACAGAGATGACATCACTGCTGCACATTACACAGAGATGACATCACTGCTGTACATCACACAGAGATGACATCACTGCTGCATATTGCACAGAGATGACATCACTGCTGCACATTACACACACGGAGACTGCACAGAAGATGAGAATCTGTGATGTGACTCTGAGGTCTATGGGCACCTTGCAATAATACAGGATTTCTCTATAGTGATTAATGTGAAGTTTCTGTCTCTTTGAGCTGGTTATTTCTTCTATATTTTGGTATGTAAGAATCCCGGGTCTGATCCAGAACAACGCTTCGTAGCGAATTTACGCGTGGCGGAGACGTAAAATCGCATTTGTGTAAGTACTGCGCATGCGCACCATAGAAAATACGCACAGTAACGTAGCGTAATTGTGGACGTATGGGCCATTCACGCATGTGTCACGTAAATACTTACGTGTGGGCATGCCAATTTTACGTGCGTCCAAAATACGTCTGAAATACGTGAAGTAGGCGGGGGGTGGTATTTAAAGTGTACAGTATGGGCGTGCTTAGCTGCGTAAATTCGTCTAGCCCATACGTACATGTGCATATGACTGCGGTTACACTGGAAAAAGTTAAGGTAGGGTTTGGAAAGCGTATCTTGACAAAATACGTACGTTCAAGGGGTGTGCCGAGGGGAGTGTAACGAATTTACACGCACGAAAATATGCTACGCGAATAAACGTACGGCAAACGTAGTTCTGGATCTACCCCCTGATTGTAATTTTCTTTCAGGAATAAATCCATATTATTTTGATCTGTTGTCGCTGCGCCCCTAGGCCGGCGCCTGCTCTGCCTATTTGGTAATATAAAAATGATAAGTTTTATAAACTTTTCTTCAGTTGAAAGTGGAAAAAACATTTTGTGTTGGTGACGGCTGAGATTTTGCAGTGATTTTCTTGGTAGCGAGTGACTTCCATTTGTGTGTTTTATCATCTGAAGCACACGTAGAAGCGGTTACTTCCCTCTGATGGCAGATTGGCTGAACTGCATCCTAAGCGCATGTATTAATAACAGACATGATATTATGTATACAAAGACCCCAGCCAGGCATCCAGAGGGGATGATTAAAAGGGGCTTCCCCGGGAACAAAGAGCAGGGAGGCTCTGTTCACAAGAGCTTACAATCCAGAGTGCGAGCAGGAGTGCACAGTGAGACAGTGATAGTTATGAGGTAGAGGGGGGTAGAGGAGCAGAGTGAGAAACGTTTTATATTTATAAAGAACTGAAGCAGGAAAACACAAGGAAAAATGCGGCCGGGGGGGGGGGGGGTTTATTTGATTGGACTTTTTAACTATTTCTATCTACTGTATATTATGGTCATAAAGAAAGAGGGAGCCGAGTTGGTGAGTACTAACAGGGAAATGCAGAGTACTAGGAAAGGAGGAGAGCTCTGAGCATGTGAGTGGATGAGAGGATGAGATACAGGGGGGGTGAGAGTTCCGAGTCCCCGCTCTGAATCTTCTCATTGGGAAATAGGGACAGCCGAATGTTGCTTTACAGATGTCCCTATTTTGAATGCGAGCCGGTTCAGATTTTTTTTAATGAATGCGATTCGCATACTCACCGATTCTTTTCCGGAAGCGCTGTCGCTGGGGATTTAGAGTTAGGCTGTGGGGGGGGGGAGACTTAGGGTTAGAGTTAGGGAGTGGGGTTCTTCATCGTTCGGAGCAACATGTCCAGTGCTCCAGGAATCTTCGAGGCATCGCAAACGATATCCCAGCCACAGCCCTATCGAAATAGAGACGTTCACACTCCTTAATAGAACATTTTCATAGGATTTCCTCTCCCTGCAGGTTCTCTAATTAAATAAATACAAAATATCATTAAAATGCTTTACAGCGGGTTCCCTGTTACATAACACAACATCTAGCGGCTCCTGTCTTCCCATTATATGCATTCCAGCCACCATTGCTGTTACTGCAGATTAATATACACCCGGTGTTCTGGGACCCCCCCTCCCCCAGCGTCTCCTCCTAATGCCCCGCTGAGCGCAGGCACTGGATCCCAGTTGCGTTGGACGCCTGGGTCTGTTATATTTCTCCATCCATGGACGCTGTGATGTTTAACCAGCGGCCTTTACCTTGGTCTACATGTAATGTCAGGAAGCGTTAGTGATAATCTGTGCGCTATAGACGTGTTCAAACACAAATCAATAATCATTTAAGCCGTGACCTTTCCCCGGAGCGGACGATATTATCCGGACTGTGTACCAAGAGATGTCACTAATGAGAGATTCTTCGTCTCCGCAACAGACCGATAAAAGGGGTTTAATGGATATTTCTTCAGAGACGGCTCAGTCACTGCCCGTGTGGTAAAGAGACTTGTCTCCATCTTATGTGCGCTTCCATTACATTGAGGCCGCTTTTCCACACTGCACCCAATGTGTAATCCCTCTGATCCCCCTGACTCCCTGAAGAGCGGGTGATCTCTCTGATGCTGATTCAGTTCCAGAAGTCATTGCGGTATGAGTGTCCTATTTCTCTGCATTGAGGCCTATGGAGGCGGCCATTTTCATGGAGATTAAGATGAAATGAAAGACTGGCAGTTATCTAAGACAACATGTCTTTAAATAATGGAGACTGAAGTGAGAAATACACTTTGGTCTCTTGTGAATCAGCTGCAGTGTCACCTACTTTTATCTCCTCTATAAAGAAGAAGTCAGCGGATCCTATTCACAGTCTCCACAATAACACTGAGAGGATTTATTCCCTGACACTGTCACAATCAATAAATACTGATGCCGCCATTTATATTGACAAATAGTTTACCTGGCAGTTCTAGACACTCCCATGGGTGGAGCTACCCACAGGACACACCCCTTTGGTGCAACACCTTGATAGCACCTTCACAATTTCCCCAGTATTACCTAGAACAGTCCTGGTGCATTGCACGACCCCACCAGACATCACTTGTCTGTTTAATGAGCAGATTTTATAAATACAAAATAGAGATTTATTACAGACAAGATAGCGCAAATCCTCAGGTAGAAGTCCCCGGATGTGATCAATGTCCCATCAACAGTCAACGCTCTGGAGACCCCTCTGACAATGGCCAGACAGCCTTTCCTCGCCCACAGGAACGTTCCTTTACGGATGCACCCGAGATGCGTCACTGCCTCCGCCTCCCGGAATCAGGACACTGCGGCCGGAAGCGCCCGTCTCCACGCCCGTCATGGTACTACAAGTCAATGCTGACAAATCCACCTCACCCCCTTTTACTTCAAGTCGTTGTTTGTTGTCTCCATCGCTACAAACTTCATCTCGTTATTGACCGTCCCGGAGGTGATGCTGCCGTCGCGGACTTTATTCCGGAACATGAAAGGAAAAGCCTTCTTAAAAGACTTGCGGAAGCTGGCGCCCATGAAGCCGTAGACGATGGGGTTGATGGACGAGTTGGCGTAGGACATGCAGTTGGCCCAGGTTTTGATCTTGTAGGTGGCATAGTTGGCTTGGAATCCTGGGTAAAAGCCCTGGAAGAGGCTGAAGAGCTGGATGGGGCCCCAGCAGATGGTAAACAGGAGGACGATCACTATCACCATCTTGGAGATTTTGCTTCTCATGGCTATGGTCCTCTCTGACAGCAGCTGCACCTAGAACGTGGCAGAATCATCCAATATTAGACTTGTAGACATAAAGTATTAGTGTATGCAGCCAATCAGATCTCTGCTATTATTCTAGACCTGTAGACAAAGTATAAGTGTATGCAGCCAATCAGATCTCTGCTTTAATTCTAGACATAAAGTATTAGTGTATGCAGCCAATCAGATCTCTGCTATTATTCTAGACTTGTAGACAAAGTATGAGTGTATGCAGCTAATCAGATCTCTGCTTTTATTCTAGACATAAAGTATTAGTGTATGCAGCCAATCAGATCTCTGCTTTTATCCTTCTAGAATGTACTAGACAAAATCTGATTGGTTGAAGAGGCGACACTACCCCCTGTTCCTTTTCACTCTTTTATAACTATTAAAGATGTTCTGTTACAGAATAGTGGAAGTGGAATGGCTGGTAGTGGTTATTTGGGGAGTACCAGTTACCTATTATAGGTCATATACCGCTGTATATCATGCAGACACATCCCCCAATAACATAAACATTCACATTTTATTTTATTTCCTCATTTGCAGCTGTGTACCGAACCAGACACAAGACAGAGGGGTGTGGCTGATGACACACGTGGGCGTTCCCTTTTAGCTGACAGTTTACCGTTACAGACATACGACAGAGGGGCGTGGCTAAGGTGACAAGTGGGCGTCCCCGCTTAGGTGACAGTATAGGCGTTCCCGCCATCTGTGACCTCTGTACTTCCTGCCGTTTTACGATCACAAAGCTTGGAAAACGCGCCTCTTGAGAGTGTGCAAGTGCCGCGATTACATTACTGAACAGGATCCTTTAGACTGTGTATCCGCTGCGTTTCTGACGGCAGAGTAGGAACACACACACCCTATCCAGCATTACACTCCACCACTATTTACTGGATCAGAAAAGCATGGTCTACAGACAGGGCCATCGTCAAATTTTAGTGCTCGGGACACATTGGTTGTGCCCCACATATATGACATCACCAGTGATGTCACATAGAGGGCAGGTTGCCGCTGACCTGCATTAACAGCGACCGATGAGCAGGAAGTGCTGGTAACGCCCAGTTCTGAGCAGCAGGGACGATACCACTGATACTGCTGCAGAGCTGAGGGTAGGTCTCAGCAGGCCCATCAGCTCTGAGCCGGGACACTGGTCCTGGCTGTCCCTTCCTGATGGCCCTGTCTACAGATCATAAGCCTGCTCAGGCGAGGGGCCTCTTGTGCGCACTGAAGGCTGTATCCAATGAGGATTTGGCATCAGGTGTGTATGAATCCTCTCCATTACGATTAATGACAATAATCGCACTTCCCGCAACTGAAACGTCTCCTTATTTACACTTCATTCTTTTGTTATGTGGGGAGGAAGAACGCTTCCGAGGTGTTGACAAAATAATTTACATTCTCGTCATGAATCCTGTTGTATTATTACATTTGTCACCGTACAAAGTGCGAATTGCCTTCACATACAGCGCCCACGTGTGGCGCAGAGCAATGAGGACGACAAGCAGGTAACAAGAAACATTCCAACATCTCTAACAAGGATTTCTCTCCATGAACATACACACAGAATGAATAATGATGATGACGATGACGGCACGAACAGGACCCTGTAACCAGCCGTAATGGCCAGACCAAAAATGGGCTCCTGATGGGCTGGGCTGGACCGGAGTTGAATGAGGCAAGCCTTACTGGACCAGGAATGGACTGGACTAAAGCAAAGCTTGACTTGTCCTGGATTGGATCGGAGCAAGACTTGACCTGTACTGGACCAGGAATAACAGTCTGCAGCCAGCAGAGGTCAGACGCTGGAGAAGTACTCTGCAGACAGTTCACTGCTGACTGGGATAAGGAGTACACAGGACCCACACACCCTGAACGACCAAGACGTTCTGGCACTGTGGATATGGTACTCTGGGTTTATATAGGGTGTCCTGGCTCTGGATTGGATAGTCAGATCATGTGCTACTCCTGCCTTGCTCCCGGTTGGCTGCTGTAGATCATGTGCACAGATCCAAGATGGCGGCGCCCATACACTGGAGGACAGCAGTGTTTGGTGCCAGCAACACACAGGGAGACATGTGGTGGACATCAGACATGAAGCTGCCACTACTGAGAGCGACACTGCCCTGGAGGCAGAGAGCAGGCACGCCTGGAGAGAGAGAGCGGGCACGCCTGGAGAGAGAGAGTGGGCACGCCTGGAGAGAGAGAGTGGGCACGCCTGGAGGCAGAGAGCGGGCACACCTGGAGGCAGAGAGCGGACACACCTGGAGGCAGAGAGCGGGCACACCTGGAGGCAGATAGAGGGCACGTCTGGAGAGGGAGACCGGCACCCCTGGAGAGAGCGGGCACGCCTGGAAGCAGAGAGCGGGCACGCCTGGAGGCAGAGAGCGGGCACACCTGGAGGCAGACAGCGGGCACGCCTGGAGAGAGAGACGCTGGCAGCCAGCTCTTCACACGGTAAATCCTGTGATTTGTGACAGCCATAACCCATAATCTCCACTGCTATAGACTTTCCACACATTTAATCTGATCCCTCTGAAGCCATCTATCAGCCAGTCCTGCTGTGTGTGGGCCAATTCCACAGACCTGATTTTCCCACAGTTGCTGTGAATTTGAATGATTCTACTCCAACTGACAATGTACAGTGATGTATAGTAGTGTATAGTGATGTATAGTAGTGTACAGTGATGTATAGTGATGTACAGTAGTGCATAGTGATGTATAATAGTGTACAATGATGTACAGTGATGTATAGTAGTCTATAATAATGTAAAGTGATGTATAGTAGTGTATAATAGTGTATAGTGATGTATAGTAGTGTATAATAGTGTAAAGTGATGTATTGTAGTGTATAATAGTGTAAAGTGATGTATAGTAGTGTATAATAGTCTACAGTGAAGTATAGTGTACAGTGATGTATAATGATGTATAATAGTGTATAATAGTGTACAGTGAAGTATAGTGTACAGTGATGTATAGTAGTGTACAGTGATGTATAATGATGTACAGTGATATATAATGATGTACAGTGATGTATAATAGTGTACAGTGATGTATAGTAGTGTATAGTGATCTATAGTAGTGTACAGTGATGTATAGTAGTGTATAATAGTGTACAGTGATGTACAATGATATATAGTAGTGTACAGTGATGTATAGTAGTGTACAGTGATGTAAAGTGATGTATAGTAGTGTACAGTGATGTACAGTGATGTATAGTAGTGTACAGTGATGTATTGTGATGTATATTAGTGTACAGTGATGTATAGTGATGTATAGTAGTGTACAGTGATGCACAGTAGTGTACAGTGATTTACAGTGATGTATAGTAGTGCACAGTAGTGTATAGTGATGTATAGTAGTGTACAGTGATGTATAGTAGTGTACAGTGATGTACAGTGATGTATAGTAGTGTACAGTAGTGTATAGTGATGTACAGTGATATATTGTGATGCACAGTGATGCACAGTGATGTATAGTAGTGTACAGTGATGCACAGTGATATATAGTAATGTACAGTGATGTATAATGATGTATAGTAGTGTATAGTTATGCACAGTGATGTACAGTGATATATTGTGATGCACAGTGATGCACAGTAGTGTATAGTGATGCACAGTAGTGTATAGTGATGCACAGTGATATATTGTGATGCACAGTGATATATTGTGATGCACAGTGATATATTGTGATGTATAGTAGTGTACAGTGATGTATAGTGATGTATATTAGTGTACAGTGATGTATAGTGATGTATAGTAGTGTACAGTGATGTACAGTAGTGTACAGTGATGTATAATAGTGCACAGTGATGTATAGTGATGTACAGTGATGTATAGTAGTGTACAGTGATGTATTGTAGTGTATAGTGATGTACAGTGATGCACAGTGATGTATAGTAATGTACAGTGATGTATAGTAGTGTACAGTGATGTACAGTGATGTATAGTAATGTACAGTGATGTATAGTAATGTATAGTGATGTATAGTAGTGTATAGTTATGTACAGTGATGTACAGTGATGTATAGTGATGTATAGTGATGCACAGTAGTGTATAGTGATGCACAGTAGTGTACAGTGATGTACAGTGATGTATAGTAGTGTACAGTGATGTATAGTAGTGCACAGTGATGTATAGTAGTGCACAGTGATGTATAGTAGTGCACAGTGATATATTGTGATGCACAGTGATATATTGTGATGTACAGTGATATATTGTGATGTATAGTAGTGTACAGTGATGTATAGTAGTGTACAGTGATGTACAGTAGTATACAGTGATGCACAGTGATGTATAGTAATGTACAGTGATGTATAGTGATGTACAGTAGTGTATAGTGATGTACAGTGATTTACAGTGATGTATAGTAGTGTACAGTGATGCACAGTAGTGTACAGAGATGTACAGTGATGTATAGTAGTGTACAGTGATGCACAGTAGTGTACAGTGATGTATAGTGATGCACAGTAGTGTACAGTGATGTATAGTAGTGTATAATAGTGTACAGTGATGTATAGTAGTGTATAGTGATGTACAGTAGTGTATAGTGATGTACAGTGATGTATAGTAGTGTACAGTGATGCACAGTAGCGTACAGTGATATATTGTGATGTACAGTGATATATTGTGATGTACAGTGATATATTGTGATGCACAGTAGTGTATAGTGATGTACAGTGATATGTTGTGATGTATAGTAGTGTACAGTAATTTATATTGTGATGTACAGTGATATATTGTGATGTACAGGGATATATTGTGATGCACAGTAGTGTACAGTGATGTACAGTGATATATTGTGATGTACAGTGATGTATAGTGATGTACAGTGATATATTGTGATGCACAGTGATGCACAGTAGTGTATAGTGATGCACAGTGATATATTGTGATGTACAGTGATGTATATTGATGTACAGTGATATATTGTGATGTACAGTGATATATTGTGATGTACAGTGATATATTGTGATTGTGATGTACAGTGATATATTGTGATGTACAGTGATATATTGTGATGTACAGTGATGTAATGTGATGCACAGTGATGTATAGTGATGTATTGTGATGCACAGTGATGTACAGTGATGTATTGTGATGCACAGTGATGTATAGTGATGCACAGTAGTGTATAGTGATGTACAGTGATATATTGTGATGCACAGTGATGCACAGTAGTGTATAGTGATGCACAGTGATATATTGTGATGTACAGTGATGTATAGTGATGTACAGTGATATATTGTGATGTACAGGGATATATTGTGATGTACAGTGATGTATTGTGATGCACAGTGATGTATTGTGATGCACAGTGATGTATTGTGATGCATAGTGATGCACAGTGATGTATAGTGATGCACAGTGATGTACAGTGATGCACAGTGATATATTGTGATGTACAGTGCCTCTGGATCGGGCACTCTGTCCAAATTGTTAGGGGGCCAATATGAGATCCAGTTTTGTCATGGGACCTTGGTCTGGCACATGTCGGACAGCAGTGGCTCTGGTCAGATGATGACGGCATCCAACCAGCTGATCATCAGCCCAACCTCGTGTGCCGCTCAGATTCATCCCGTGAGCCGAGCCAGGCAGCCATGACATGACCAGGCTTGTGTATTGTGCTGTGAAGTGGCTACAAGGACAGAGGATTTTGGTGACAGATGATGTTGGATTTGTACCTGATAATTGTTGTCCATTGGTTCCACCACCGGTTGTCCAACTCTCTTCAGCATTAATGAATAACACAGACAGATGGTGAGGAGCGGCAGGAGGTAGACGGCCAGGAACTGGTACAGGATGCAAGCCTTCTTCAGGGCATCGGATGGAAACTGCTCTATGCAGTAAGTCCTGGGGCCGTACCAGTAGCCGTCCTGTGTCTTCTGGTATGGGATGATGGGTGTGGACAGCAGCAGAGAGCCTGGGGAGAGATCAGACGGGGATAGTGAGAGAACAGTCTATCATCTACCTGTCTACCCTCAACCACAACCAGCTGCTTAGTGACTGCACAAAATCCCATGTGTGTGAGCCAATCCCGTGCTTCCTGGCCATCATCTGTGTAATAAACAGTGTGATAGTGACGCTGGTCAGTATCTGTGTAATAAACAGTGTGATAATAACGCTGGTCAGTATCTGT
>WWET01008929.1:0-18851 GCA_011038615.1 Limnodynastes dumerilii
ATTTAGTATTTTAATATATAATAAATAATATAAAATAAATTGTATTTATTTTCCTAAAACCATCCCTGCCCCCATGAAGAGTTAAAGTGGGCTTTGGAGGGTGGAGCCTCTTCTTGGGAGTAGGGATTTTACTTATTTTTAAGCTAGAAATGTTTGTGGTTTAAGTGTTAGTATATTTTTGTGCACTTACAGTATATATGTTTGATGTCACCCTGCCTCCAAAAATAGGTTTTGAGTGTAGTGTAAAAGTTGAACCTATTCTAGTGAGCAGAGCATTCTCTATCTTTTATAGCATAGGATTGTTACTTTGTGATTTTCATGCAATTTGGTTTAATATGTAATAAGCTGTATGTCATAAATAGTTTTTATTTTCTTAACACCATCCCTGTCTCCAATAAGAGGTACAGTGGGCGTTGGAGAGTGTAGCCTCTTCTTAAGGGTAGGGATATTTATTCTTCTTAGGCTAGAAATCTTTGTGGGTTAATGTTTAGTAAAATTTGGTTTACTAATATAAGTTTTGATGCAGCCCCTGCCTCCAACAAGAGGAATTTGTATTATGAGTGTTGAACCTCTTCTAGGGAGCAGGGCATTTTAGATCTTTTATAGTTTAGGCTAGTTAGTTTGCATTTATCATGTAATGTATTTTAGTATATAATAAACTATATGTCATACATTTTATTTATTTTCCTAAAACCTTCTTGGTCCCCAAGAAGAGGTACAGTGTAGGATGGAGCTTCTTTTTGGGTTGTAGGGAGTTTTCTTCTTTTTAAGCTAGAAATGTTTGTAGTTTAAATTTTTGTATATTGTGTGTTCTTATTTAGGTTTAGATGCCACTCTGCCTCCAAAACGAGGTCTTGATTTTACTCTGAGTGTTGAACCTCTTCTTGGGAGCAGGGCATTCTATGTCTGTTATAGTTCAGGTTTGTTAGTTTGTTTTTCATACAATTCTTTCTGATAAGTAATAAAATATATATGTTATAAATAGTTTTTATTTTCCTATAGCCAACTCTGCCCCCAAGAAGAGGTACAGTGGGATTTGGAGGATAGTTTCTTTTCTTAGGGGTTGGGATTATTTATATTTTTAAGCTAGGAATGTTTAAGATTTTAATATCCTTTTGTGTACTAATATGTGTTTTAGTACCACCCTGCTGCCAAAAAGATTTTTTTGTTATATCATGAGTGTTTAATATCTTGGGGTAGTTTATTTTTAATTGCTGATTAATAATTTTTTTGATGCCCAACCTGCTTCTAAAATAAGGTTAAGTGGGTATTATAAGTGTTGATGGTGTTCTTAAAAGCAGGGTATTTTATTTATTTTACAGTTGATATGCTTTGTGGGTTTTTAGAGATTATGGGTTTTCTATGCCCCCAAGAGGTACAGTGGATATTGAGAGAGAAGAACCTCTTCTTGAGTGCAGGGAACTGTACAATATATAAATGGTCTGCTCCAAGAAGAGGTCCAGTACTCATAACCACTTTTTTCTGGTAGTTTCACTCTTCAGTGCAGTCATTATTTATTTTTCCGGGTCAGAGCTATACTTAAAACAGGTTTTTTTTGGCCTGGCAATTCACCCAGCTTATTGCCCGTGGTGATCTGATAGGGCATAATGCTGTCCCTAACACATAAGTGTGTTATCTGGAGGAATTTTATTCGACTTAACTCTCTGGAGGAAAGTAAAAGGTGGACCATGATATCTTGCACACAAGACAAGTTAATTGCATGCGTATAAGGCCCATGTATCAGTAATCCTCAAGGAGGGAAAAAATCTGCTACGATATTCTAGCTACAGTCCTATTTCCCACCTTAACGCAAATATAAAACTCTTGGTAAAAATAATCACAACCTGGCTAAATGCGTTGTTTCCTGGCTTCATCCACCCTGACCAGATTAGTTTTGACCAGGCTCACAAGGCTAAGGACAACATTACCAAAGTCCTTAACCTTATTATTTCAGCAAGTCACTCTTAATGTCTACGATTCTACTATCGACTGACGTGTAAAAAAAAATTGAAAGGGTAGACTGATGCTGTGCCATCTGGGCTATGTATCGTACTTCTTTGGAATACTAATAAACACAATTTACACAAAAAAGAACTGTCGCCAATACTTATTTATGTGGACGGATGAAGCTTACAAATACAGGGGAAAATTAGCTTTGCATAAACACTTCTTGTTTGATTGGTTACTGTCCATTCTTCTGTGTAAGGCTGTGTTTCATAGGTAACAATGCATGACAGGTGAATCTACTGATACCGCCTTCAGATTGCAGCCTCGGCAATAACCCAGGTTTCTCAACCTAGGTTATTGGCAGGTGATTTGATGTAAAAAAAAAAAAAAAAAACCCCTATAATTCCCGGGTCAACACAAAAGATTTTTAAAAAGGGGATTAAAAAAAAAAAATTTAAAAAAAAAAAAAAACACCACTTGTTTAGGAATTCAGTTATTCCCCTTTTACATCGCCCTAAAAACCCGGGTTTTTGCCAGGGCAAACTGCAATGTGAAATGTTAATTGGACCCAGGACAAAAGAAGGGTTATTCCCGGGTCCGATCTGGGTAGGGGTACAGTGTGAAAGGTGCTACCCGGGTTTTTCAACCTCGGTAGCACAGAAACTATTTCATTGGTGTAATTTGTTTACTATTGCCCTGGCAACAAGTGTTGCCAGAACCACAGTAACCAAATTACACAGTGTACTACTGACAGGGCAGACCCAGGTCCTGGAATTTCCCGGGTCAGCCCTGCAATGTGAAATAGGGTCTGTAACCCTGCGATCATCTGCTAACACGGCAATATCCCGGGCGGCGATGTGAAAGGGGTATAAATCTAGTTCTTTGTACGGATATTATAACGCCATTTTCACATTTAGTTTCAGTTAACCACACTGACACTGTTGCTGGGCATGATATTAATCTGCAGATAACTGTCACTACAAGCTCCAGTAATAGATTTTGTAAAATACTTTTACCTCACTGAAAAGAAAAAGTCTGCAAAAGTCTAGGTTTATGGTTGAAGTATTTGCTGTATATTTCATAGGATTATTTCTTGTTATTATAAGAAATAACTCCAGGTGCATATAAGAGGATTGTGAGTGTTTAATCATTCACTTCATATAAACGGAAGTGATTAAAGCAAAGATTCATTTGTCTCCTGTGTCATTTGCACAGAATAGACTGGTGTCCTCAAATTGTTTAGACATGTGAAATGGGAATTTTCAGTAAAAATGGAAATAGCTACAAACAGTTCCACATCTGTGATTTTAACACATAGGAAGTTTATCTATAGAATTTTTATTGGAAAGCTAAAGATGTTCACAGCTTACCCATCCATTACACTGTCTGTATATGTCTGTATATGTTGTTGCGAGTCCTGCTGCGATGTTACAGATTGATAGGGTTTTCACCTTTTAGTTGTTTAAATAAATGTATGGTACAGTACAGCTCCTCCATATCAATACTGATGTTGTGACACCTCTATCAAATATAAATATAGAGATAAATAAAATAATTAAACTGGGTGAACCCGTATATAAATATAAACTAGCAAATTATTCACAATAAAATACACATATGAAATCTGGTGCCAGAATACACCAATACAATAAAAACTTAAATTTTTTAAAATTCCAATGATATTTGTAAAATGTTTGTTTTGCACTGGGTAATGTAAAAAAAAAAGATTTTATTGAAGCCAGATACAGGAAGAACCAATAGAGTAGAATAGGTAGATAAAATGCCTCTACTGGTCTCACCACTACCAGGATCTGGACTACAGTCCACCACTAGCGGTTTCAAGATGTTTATTACAGCCACATCTGGTTAATATGAATAGGGGAATATCCTTCCTTACTCATTTACTCACTGAACTGCTTGCAATGTATTTATAATCAGCCTCTGACACTTTGCTTACAGTGCAGGGGGAAGCACCACTTGAACCCCCTGTAGAAGGGGCTGTCTGGCAACCAGGGGATTAGCGAGGGTGGAGCCGGTTGAGCTTGTGCACCAGGTGCTGGCAGAACAAAGGGGTGCCACAGAGCACAGCCAAGTGATAGCTTCGAATCCCCAAATCGTGTTTTATATAGTGTGCCATAACAATAGATGTGGAATGTAAGAGAGACGGGAATGGGGATGTATAATGGATTGGGGGTAGGGAAAAACGTGTAATGTAAAGGGGACAGGGAGGAAGATGTATAAATGTAAGGGAGACGTGTAATTAGGGGAGTGCAGGGAGGGGGAAGTGTATTAAAGAGGGGGCACAATAAGGCAGGTATGTCATTATGGGGAGAGACCGAAAAGGCAGACGTGTAACAGAGGAAATGAAATATGTAATGACGATTGGAAGGAGATGTGTAATGGTGGCTATTTTCATAGTAGTATAGAGAGATACACTATGACAGAGAGTTATATGCAAATTATGACAGGGAGGTATATAGCACAATATGACAGAGAGGTATATGCACACTAAGACAGAAAGGCATATATTACACTATGACTGAGACTTATATATCACACTATGACTGAGAGGTATATATTACACTATGACTGAGAGGTATATATCACACAATGACTGAGAGGTATATATCACACTACGACTGAGAGGTATATATTACACAATGACTGAGAGGTATATGCACGTTATGACAGGGAGGTATATAGCACAATATGACAGAGAGGTATATGCACACTAAGACAGAGAGGCATATATTACACTATGACTGAGAGGTATATATCACATTATGACTGAGAGGTATATATCACACTATGACTGAGAGGTATATATCACACAATGACTGAGAGGTATATGCACGTTATGACAGTGAGGTATATAGCACACTAAGACAGAGAGGCATATATTACACTATGACAGAGAGCATACCTCCCAACATTTGAGAATTGGAAAGAGGGACAACATTTTTGCGGCACGGTAGAGAGGGTGTGTCTTGTACCACCCAGTGGGCGTGTCTGGGTGAAGTGAGTGTGTCTTAAACCTTCCAGAGGTGTCTGCCCCTTATTTTATGCCCAGATCCATATGTATGCCCCTGTTTATATGTCCAGTCTCCATATTGTCTGCCTCTTATTATATGTCCAGCCTCCATATTGTCTGCCCTTTATTACTTGTCCAGCCTCCATATATCTGCCCCTGTTTCTCTGTCCAGCCTCCTTATATCTGTCCCTGTTTCTATGTCCAGCCTCCATATATCTGCCCCTGTTTCTATGTCCAGTCAACATATTTCTGCCCTGTTTATTATCCATATTTTTTCCCCTTATTATCCAGCCTCCATATTTCTGCCCCTTATTATCCATCCTCCATAGTTCTGAGCCTTATTATCCAGTCTCCATAGTTCTGCCCCTTATTATCCAGCCTCCATATTTCTGCTCCTATTTCTATGTCCAGCCTCCATATTTCTGCCCTGTTTATTGTCCAGTCACCATATTTCTGCTCCTGTTTATTATCCAGCCTCCATATTTTTTCCCCTTATTATCAAGCCTCCATATTTCTGCCCCTTATTATCCATCCTCCGTATTTCTGCCCCTTATTATTCAGCCTCCATATTTCTGCCCCTGTTTATTATCCAGCCTACATATTTCTGCCCCTGTTTATTATTCAGCCTCCATATTTTTTCCCCTTATTATCCATCCTCCATATTTCTTCTCCTTATTATCCATCCTCCATATTTCTTCCCCTTATTATCCAGCCTCCATATTTCTGCCCCTTATTATCCAGCCTCCATAGTTCGGGGACAGGATCCTTTTTCTTCCTCGGTGCTGCTTTTAATGACCATTTGGTCGCTAGGGGGCAGTGTTTTATATAAGAGTCAGTTACACTGGTGCTCTAGCGTTTCTGACATCATCTCTTATATAAAACACTACTCCCTAGCGACCAAATGGTCATAAGGAGCAGCAACGAGGAAGAAGAAGGATCCTGTCCCCGCCGTGGAAAGTCCAGAAGAGCCCAGAGAACCAGACCAGTGACTGCAATCAATGGGAACCCAGACTACAAGCAATTGAAGAAGTTTCAGCACATCCTGCAGGACTTCCCCAGAGAGATGCCAACAAACGGTGAGTGCCCAAAACTTTTATTCTTTTACAACACACACTGCATTCACACACTTAGGATAGGGGACTGTGGCCACCGGAGATAAGTGCACACATTAGGGAACATAATTAGTTAGGGAACATTTTTTTTTATTATTTTTTTTTCACTTACTGTAATGTGTTAATGTATGTTTGGTGCGCACTTTATTTTTTTTTTTTTACACACACTACACTACAGCTAGAAGCCTTACCATGCTGACGCTGATATTACTACAAGGCTAAGCAATGCTTAGCTTTGTATTTCTATCAGCACAGCATGACTAAGGTTTTCAACCATGCAGCACTTGGTTTTTTCACACACAAAAACACGTCAAGTATATTTACATGTGTTTTCGAGGGTCAGGGACGGGAGATCACATTTAAATCGTACCTCTCAGGCTGCCTTTTTTTTTTATGATTTCAGGTCGCACTAAAGGCGATTTCCTCAAATCGCCTTTAGTGAATATCACGATTTTTTTTTCCTATGTTTTGAATGGCAAACATCTGGGCGATTTCTGTCCAGCGATGTTTGCCAAGGCGATTTTTTAAAAGCCATAAATCACGCGATTTGACCCTTTGTGAATACCGCGATGTGAGTTTTCGAGGGTCAAATCACGCGATTTATGGTGATTTAAGAGAAATCTTTTTTGGGAAATGAGGCCCTATGACAGATGGAGGTATATATCACACTATGACAGAGAGGTATATATCACACTATGACGGAGAGACATATATTACACTATGACAGAGAGGTATATATCACACTATGGGGTCTATTTACTAAACGCGATTTGTCTAAAAGCGCATGAAATCGCGTGATATATGCTTAAAAACTCACATCGCGGTATTCACAAAGGTCAATATCGCGTGATATTAAAATCAAATCAAATCGACTATGACAGAGAGGTATATATCACACTATGACAGAGAGATCACAATCACACTATGACAGAGAGTAAAATATCACATTAAGACAGAGAGGCATATATCACATTAAGACAGAGAGGCATATATCACATTAAGACAGAGAGGTATATACACAGTTGCCTACTTTTGAAAAATAATTTCAGGGAGAAAAGTAAAAATTATAGGGGCTGTCCCTGCATCGCCAGGGGGCGTTCCCTGCGTCGCCAGAGGGTGGTCCCTGTGTCACCAGGGGGCGGTCTCTGCGTCGCCAGTGTTTGTGTATGGGTGTCCTGCAAAGTAATCACTTACACATTTCAAAAGTCAAATATTTCTAGTTGGTAGGAATTCAAAAAAATGTAGTAAATATCTACAAAAGCCTTTGTATGTATTAGAGTGATTTTATGTATTCTCCACACCTTCCTCTTACTCCCTTGTATTCTACAAACCTCCCCCTACTCCCCTTGCGTTCTCCAGACTTCCTCGTACGCCCCTGTATTCTCCAGACTTTCCCATGCTCCCATGTTTTATCCAGACTTCCCCATACTCCCCTGTATTCTCCAGACTTCCCCTGTAGACTCGATATGTCTGGCCAGCCTCCATGTCTGTCCCTTATTATTATGTCCAGTCTCCATGTTTGCACCTTGTAATGGACAGTGCCAGCCTCCATGCCTGCCCTTTATTGTCAGCCTCCATATCTGCCCGTTAGTGCCAGCCTCCACATCTGCCCGTTAGTGCCAGACTCCACATCTGCCCCTTAGTGTCAGTTCCCCTATTTGCCTCTTAGTGCCAGCCCCCCTATTTGCCTCTTAGTGCCAGCCTTCATATCTGCCCCATAGTGCCAGTTTCCATATCTGCTCCTTAGTGCCAGCCTCCATATCTGCCGCTTTGTGCCAGCCTCCATATATGCCCCTTTGTGTCAGCCTCCGTATCTGCCCCTTTGTGTCAGCCTCCATGCCAGCACATTTTTTTCTTTTACCTTTCTTTCACTTACCTTTGATGTCTTCTGCCTTCTTCCGTGCAGCTCCTATCCGGCTCTCCCTCTCCTCGGCATCTGCAGTGCGGTCACATGATCTCTGGTAATAACTTGAATGGCAGTGACCGTATAACTTACGGTCACTGTCATTCAGTAACAGGTTTGGTCCTACAGGGCTCCCGTAGGAATCCGTGAGTCTCCCGGACATTCCAGGAGAGTCGGCAACCATGGGTATATAGCACACTATGACAGAAAGGAATATAGCACACTATGACAGAGAGGCATATATCACACTATGACAGAGAGGCATATATTACACTATGACAGAGAGGCATATATCACACTATGACAGAGAGTCATATATTACACTATGACAGAGAGGCATATATCACACTATGACAGAGAGTCATATATTACACTATGACAGAGAGGCATATATCACACTATGACAGAGAGTCATATATTACACTATGACAGAGAGGCATATATCACACTATGACAGAGAGTCATATATTACACTATGACAGAGAGGCATATATCACACTATGACAGAGAGTCATATATTACACTATGACAGAGAGGCATATATCACACTATGACAGAGAGTCATATATTACACTATGACAGAGAGGCATATATCACACTATGACAGAGAGTCATATATTACACTATGACAGAGAGGCATATATCACACTATGACAGAGAGTCATATATTACACTATGACAGAGAGGCATATATCACACTATGACAGAGAGTCATATATTACACTATGACAGAGAGGCATATATCACACTATGACAGAGAGTCATATATTACACTATGACAGAGAGGCATATATCACACTATGACAGAGAGGTATATATCACACTATAACAGAGAGGCATATATCACTATGACAGAGAGGCATATATCACACTATGACAGAGAGGCATATATCACACTATGACAGAGAGGAATATATCACACTATATCAGAGAGGCATATATCACACTATAACAGAGAGGCATATATCACACTATGACAGAGAGGTATATATCACACTATAACAGAGAGGCATATATCACACTATAACAGAGAGGCATATATCACACTATGACAGAGAGGTATATATCACACTATAACAGAGAGGCATATATCACACTATAACAGAGAGGCATATATCACACTATGACAGAGAGGTATATATCACACTATAACAGAGAGGCATATATCACACTATAACAGAGAGGCATATATCACACTATGACAGAGAGGTATATATCACACTATAACAGAGAGGCATATATCACACTATAACAGAGAGGCATATATCACACTATGACAGAGAGGTATATATCACACTATAACAGAGAGGCATATATCACACTATAACAGAGAGGCATATATCACACTATGACAGAGAGGTATATATCACACTATAACAGAGAGGCATATATCACACTATAACAGAGAGGCATATATCACACTATGACAGAGAGGTATATATCACACTATAACAGAGAGGCATATATCACACTATAACAGAGAGGCATATATCACACTATGACAGAGAGGTATATATCACACTATAACAGAGAGGCATATATCACACTATAACAGAGAGGCATATATCACACTATGACAGAGAGGTATATATCACACTATAACAGAGAGGCATATATCACACTATAACAGAGAGGCATATATCACACTATGACAGAGAGGTATATATCACACTATAACAGAGAGGCATATATCACACTATAACAGAGAGGCATATATCACACTATGACAGAGAGGTATATATCACACTATAACAGAGAGGCATATATCACACTATAACAGAGAGGCATATATCACACTATGACAGAGAGGTATATATCACACTATAACAGAGAGGCATATATCACACTATAACAGAGAGGCATATATCACACTATGACAGAGAGGTATATATCACACTATAACAGAGAGGCATATATCACACTATAACAGAGAGGCATATATCACACTATGACAGAGAGGTATATATCACACTATAACAGAGAGGCATATATCACACTATAACAGAGAGGCATATATCACACTATGACAGAGAGGTATATATCACACTATAACAGAGAGGCATATATCACACTATAACAGAGAGGCATATATCACACTATGACAGAGAGGTATATATCACACTATAACAGAGAGGCATATATCACACTATAACAGAGAGGCATATATCACACTATGACAGAGAGGTATATATCACACTATAACAGAGAGGCATATATCACACTATAACAGAGAGGCATATATCACACTATGACAGAGAGGTATATATCACACTATAACAGAGAGGCATATATCACACTATAACAGAGAGGCATATATCACACTATGACAGAGAGGTATATATCACACTATAACAGAGAGGCATATATCACACTATAACAGAGAGGCATATATCACACTATGACAGAGAGGTATATATCACACTATAACAGAGAGGCATATATCACACTATAACAGAGAGGCATATATCACACTATGACAGAGAGGTATATATCACACTATAACAGAGAGGCATATATCACACTATAACAGAGAGGCATATATCACACTATGACAGAGAGGTATATATCACACTATAACAGAGAGGCATATATCACACTATAACAGAGAGGCATATATCACACTATGACAGAGAGGTATATATCACACTATAACAGAGAGGCATATATCACACTATAACAGAGAGGCATATATCACACTATGACAGAGAGGTATATATCACACTATAACAGAGAGGCATATATCACACTATAACAGAGAGGCATATATCACACTATGACAGAGAGGTATATATCACACTATAACAGAGAGGCATATATCACACTATAACAGAGAGGCATATATCACACTATGACAGAGAGGTATATATCACACTATAACAGAGAGGCATATATCACACTATAACAGAGAGGCATATATCACACTATGACAGAGAGGTATATATCACACTATAACAGAGAGGCATATATCACACTATAACAGAGAGGCATATATCACACTATGACAGAGAGGTATATATCACACTATAACAGAGAGGCATATATCACACTATAACAGAGAGGCATATATCACACTATGACAGAGAGGTATATATCACACTATAACAGAGAGGCATATATCACACTATAACAGAGAGGCATATATCACACTATGACAGAGAGGTATATATCACACTATAACAGAGAGGCATATATCACACTATAACAGAGAGGCATATATCACACTATGACAGAGAGGTATATATCACACTATAACAGAGAGGCATATATCACACTATAACAGAGAGGCATATATCACACTATGACAGAGAGGTATATATCACACTATAACAGAGAGGCATATATCACACTATAACAGAGAGGCATATATCACACTATGACAGAGAGGTATATATCACACTATAACAGAGAGGCATATATCACACTATAACAGAGAGGCATATATCACACTATGACAGAGAGGTATATATCACACTATAACAGAGAGGCATATATCACACTATAACAGAGAGGCATATATCACACTATGACAGAGAGGTATATATCACACTATAACAGAGAGGCATATATCACACTATAACAGAGAGGCATATATCACACTATGACAGAGAGGTATATATCACACTATAACAGAGAGGCATATATCACACTATAACAGAGAGGCATATATCACACTATGACAGAGAGGTATATATCACACTATAACAGAGAGGCATATATCACACTATAACAGAGAGGCATATATCACACTATGACAGAGAGGTATATATCACACTATAACAGAGAGGCATATATCACACTATAACAGAGAGGCATATATCACACTATGACAGAGAGGTATATATCACACTATAACAGAGAGGCATATATCACACTATAACAGAGAGGCATATATCACACTATGACAGAGAGGTATATATCACACTATAACAGAGAGGCATATATCACACTATAACAGAGAGGCATATATCACACTATGACAGAGAGGTATATATCACACTATAACAGAGAGGCATATATCACACTATAACAGAGAGGCATATATCACACTATGACAGAGAGGTATATATCACACTATAACAGAGAGGCATATATCACACTATAACAGAGAGGCATATATCACACTATGACAGAGAGGTATATATCACACTATAACAGAGAGGCATATATCACACTATAACAGAGAGGCATATATCACACTATGACAGAGAGGTATATATCACACTATAACAGAGAGGCATATATCACACTATAACAGAGAGGCATATATCACACTATGACAGAGAGGTATATATCACACTATAACAGAGAGGCATATATCACACTATAACAGAGAGGCATATATCACACTATGACAGAGAGGTATATATCACACTATAACAGAGAGGCATATATCACACTATAACAGAGAGGCATATATCACACTATGACAGAGAGGTATATATCACACTATAACAGAGAGGCATATATCACACTATAACAGAGAGGCATATATCACACTATGACAGAGAGGTATATATCACACTATAACAGAGAGGCATATATCACACTATAACAGAGAGGCATATATCACACTATGACAGAGAGGTATATATCACACTATAACAGAGAGGCATATATCACACTATAACAGAGAGGCATATATCACACTATGACAGAGAGGTATATATCACACTATAACAGAGAGGCATATATCACACTATAACAGAGAGGCATATATCACACTATGACAGAGAGGTATATATCACACTATAACAGAGAGGCATATATCACACTATAACAGAGAAATAAAAAAAAAGGCATTAAGGAATCAGCTTGATTCCTTATGCCACCGCTCCGCACGGCAGGTAACCATTGCGCATGCGCCGAGCGTGTACGGCGCATGCGCGACTATTTTACTGCATCATCGGCGCTTCACATACGAGTGAAGCGCCGGTGATGCAGTGGAAACACTCGCCGGACATCGTGAGTCTTCACGATGAAGGTGAGTGTTTATAAATCTGGGGAGTGAAGTGTCCAGGCTCGCTGCGATGATAAGCGAGCCTGGATCACTATCACTCCCCAGATTTATGCGGTGTACGTAAATAGAGCCCTATGTGGCAGAGAGGAGATACACACCAACCTACACCATCTCTCCACATTAGTGTATGTAGTAAATGGTTTTCAGCAGTCTGTTGGATAGCTCCAGCCCTACACCAATCAAGATGCTGACAGTCATTTACTACCCTGATTGGTGGATGGCTGGAGTTATGCACGAATCAGGTTAGTGAATGACTGTCAGTATGCTGATTGGTGAATGGCTGGAGCTATCCACCAATCAGAGTACTGACAGTCATTTACTATAATGCTGCCGACTTGAAGGTGGCTAGAGAATGTTAAATGGCTGCACTTATTATGTGTAATTAGAGCAGACAAATAATAGCATCACTCTGTGTGTGCCTCTCAGCTGGCAGACCTATGTACTCAGTGAGTGGCAGCACACTACATGGAGTATGTGGCCCAAACAAGCTCTGCAGGCAGTTAAGCCCCTGGTGAGAACTGCACCAATATGATTTGGAGACTTTAATACTTGTTTTTGTCACCACTGCTAATCACCTCTTCTAGATGCCCCCATTCTCTCCTAAGCAATATTTGTTTCCTTCTAGTCCTTTACAGTTTAGCCAAATACAACAAGACTGGTCTTTGTAATCTTCTTTGGATGTCCAATATAGGAGAATATGCAGATTATTTCTAGAGTGCGCTCCTCATATGGAAGAAGTTAATTCACTGACCACACAAGAACAAGCTAGTGCTGGATTGTTTCAGGTTAGTCTCAGGAATCTCTGCATCACGTCTGAGGCGCGCCATCTAGTGGCAGACACCTGAAAAACACAATGATCTGGAACACCGGTATCTGAGTTGACCACCTGGTTTCTGCTGTGTGTTTTTTTTTTAGTTTTTAGCTCTGGGCATTGCAGTACATTATAAGAATGAGATAAAAATTATTCATCAGGTGTCACAAATATTATACCAACGTTCAGATTACCAGCCCAGCAGAGATTTGCAGGGACATGTCGGGCTGCCCGTTCACACTGACAAGCGGTAACCCGGGATTACCCCTTATAATAAATATAATAATGTGTTTCCCTGGTCACCGCTGTGCAGTGGAGCCGCGGGACCCGGCTTTCTCCAAAAACCCCTTCTTTTTAGCCGAGCCCCCTCCCACACTGTACACTTTGCATGCTTTCCCCAGCCGCTTTAACAACAAAGAACAAAATTCCGTCTTATTGCTTGTACGCTAGTTACTATAGTAACCCTAGCATAACATCTGGAGGGCGCATGCATATGTATTATCATGTAAGTTCTGGGTACAGATGACCAAATCACACTCCATGCAAATGATATTGGAAATGAATAGTACTAGTTGTAAAATGGGTTAATTTACACACTATTGTTTAATAAGTTGTGTAATAAACGTTACACCAGTGGCATATCTACCATTGGTGTAGAGGTTTTGGCTGCTACAGGGCCTGGAGAACAAGGGGGATGGGGCATGACTGCCAGCTGGCAGCTTAATACAGCACTCGGCACTCCCTGTATGAATGCTGAGTAATGTTTATAAATACATTGCCAGCAGCTGAGAGCCAAGCTGGTCAGCTTTCATGCATGCATTACAACATATATAGGACTTATTTACATATAGTACCAATTGTTCGGTGACCTATAGCAGCCACATTAATATTTGTAGCTACAAAACAGTTGTGTCTATTATGGTTTATTTTTCCATCCCTAATGCTGGCTTCACAATGACAGATTTAACTGGCAACACAAGCTGTTTACCACGAGCCGTCATCTTGTCAAGCAGCAGTAATAATTTAAAGTCCTGACCTGTGCACCCTGCTTAATAGTTTCCTATGGATTGTTTTACAAACTGTTCAAATAAACCTTTGCTGCAATTATATGATCATCCATAAGGTGGCCCTATGCAGAAATAGAAATAGGAATCGTTGCAGTAAATATTGTGTGTCAGTACACACTGAACTACCCTCTAGACATTGGAACATTGCTAATCGGACAAATCAGGAGCTCCCAAAAATCAGCCTCATCGCATAGTGATAGACACTGGTAAGATGTCAGAGCTATCTGATGATTATTGTGTGATCTGCACAATCATTCTCAGATGACCTTCCATTGTGTACCCAGCTTTAGTGAGAAGTATTCTAAGTTGATCTTCGCCAATAAGCCAGAGCTAGAGAAAATAGGATGGAAATAATAAAGTGTTGTAAAAATGTGTCCTGTTTTACTTTAAGTTGGATATTTATAAGGTATTCTATATGCTTGTCACAGATGTAACAGGTCTAATTGTTCTCCAGTCCTATCGAGTAACCTTAGACTATGAAAAAAGTTCCAAAACTGAGCTATTCGTAAAAACTGATGATGTGGTTGATGTTGTGATGAAAATGGTAAATATATTCTTAGGCTATTAAATTTACTGGTAATCTCCAGATAACCTATGGCAATTATATTGTATGTACACACTAGCTGTTTCAAAATAATTGTTATTAGCAGAAATGCCCCTCTGTACACTATCCCCTAAAAACAGGTGCTAGGAACCTGTATTAGTCATATTTCTGTCCCCAGCATACTGCTGCATTGATTGCCAGATTTAAAGTTGGCTATCTGTCAGGTCCCTTACTTTACTAGTATTCTCTGGGATGACATCTTCTGATAAATCATGTGCCAATTGTTGGCAAGTGTAGCTGTAAGCCAGTGACTTAGTTTTAAATAAATAAAAACAGTAAATTAATTAAAAAAAACACTTAAAAAATATTAAACAGAACTTACCTGTCCTGCGACGCGGCTGACTGCAAGTCCGGCCGTAGTGGAGGGCCTGCGCATGCGCAAGACTTCATTCAGGCATCGCGTGAATGAAGTCCTGCGAGGACCCAGAGGATCATCGCGGGACTTGCAGGAGAGGTGAGTAGCGTAGTATTGTATACCCCATTCTAGTCTATAGTCTATACTATTCTATACCCTATTCTATTGTATAGAATAGGGTATGAAATAGTATAGACTATAGAATAGAATGGGGTATACAATAGTTTAACAGCATAGAACCGAAGAATCCCGAGTCAGTCCCGTTCAGTGTGAACGGGCCTGACCCGGGAATTTCCCGGGTCTATGCTGCAGTGTGAACAGGGTTTTCCCTGTTTTTCTGCTGCATGCCCCGGCAAAAACCCGGGTTAAAAAACCCGGGTTTTTGCCGGGGCTTCAGTGTGAACATGGTATTAGACAGTTGCACATTTGTGTGATCAGGGCTGGATTACCCACAAGGCAACTTAGGCACCTGCCTAGGGCCTGCCTAGCCCCTGGGGCCCGTGGCTGCCTAGGGATTCAACACTATTAATCACCCTTGTGGCCTTATCAGATAAGAACTGTCATTTCCAACATGCAGACTCATCGATATTATCTGAGCCTGAATGTGTGAAATGTCGTAGCTCAAGCAGCCACATCAGTATAGTCGGCTGCTCCTCCTGGTAGAAGACACAGCTGGTCACTAAAGCATCAGTGTCAGCAGATTCTCAACTCAAGGAGCTGCTCTGTGCATGCAGAGGATACATCAGCCAATTCACCACTGTTTAGAAATAACTTGCAATACAATGTAGCACAGTCCTCTTCTGGCCATGGAGACTTATCCCCTTCTATATGGAGCACTATCTTTATTTACAACTTATTATCCCTCTTAATTTCACATTAAATTGCACTTTTTATCTACAGGTCATGGGGACTGCGATGGGGACGATTTTCACTCCCAGTTTCACCTATTTATATATGGGAGCGAGAACATATCTATACACTCACATAGCAGTCCCCTGTCAAGGCCTACGGTCACTATATAGACAACCTGCTTATTGTTTGGGATGGGTCCCAAAAGGAATTTGATTCTTTTGTGAATGCCTTGAATGTGAATGACTACGGCCTATCCTTTACGGACAAATTTGGTGGCGACGAGATTGAGTATTTAGATCTGGTTCTAAAAGCACAAAAAACTACAGAACTGCAGATTAGCACCGATATCTATGTGAAAACTACAGCACAAAAAACTACAAAATATTATGTCTCCATAAACAGTGGAGACATAATATTCCGTACTCGCAGTTCTTGCGTCTACGATGTAACTGCTCGGATTTAGATGCGTATGACCATGATGCGTATTGTTTTAAGAACAAGTTTTTGGAGAGGAACTACCCTATAGATCTGGTAGACTCTAGTTGTTTAAGAGCTAGAACTAGAGATAGAATGGAATTGCTAGAATACAGAGATAAGCATGCAGACACCCCCTCCCAGAAGTGTGCCTTCTATACTGATTATAATATCGCTAATCAGCATATACGTTCCATACTTACAAAACATTGGTCTGTGCTTAGAATGGATCCACTGTTGTCTAGTGTATTACCAACAAAACCACTAGTTAGATACCGTAAGACTAAAAATGTGAAGTCTTTTCTCTCCCCCAGTTTTCTGCCACCTATAGCTCCTACTGACATCACAACCTTTAGTAAAACCGTAGGTTTCTTTCCCTGCAGTAAATGTAAGGTTTGTCAATATATCCACAAAGAAAGAAAGACGTTTTGGGAATCTAAAAAAACTCACCAGTATAAAATCAAGCACTTTACTAACTGCACAAGCACTTTCGTGCTTGAATGTGGCCTATTTTATATATGAAAGACAAAAAGAATGTTAAAAATCCGGATATTAGAACATCTGCGTAACATTAAGAGCAGAGTGACCAATCACAGCCTCCCACAACACTTTGCAGAGTTTCATGGGGGTTCTACAGATACCCTCAAGGTTAAAGTGATTGAATGGGTACCTGTAGACCTTAAAGGTGGAGATAAGGAATTTTTTTTAATCAGTACTAGCGATAAGATTATACCTGATGATCATGATGTAATCTTTATGTAATCTTTATGTAACAACCAGATCATTTGCACATGTCTGTTTGTTATTCCTGTAGCTACTTTTATTGTTGTTCATTTTATTCTTTGTAAATTTCTATATATCAGCTATTAATCTTTGAGTCAGACTATTTATGTCTGTGCCATCAGCTCTGAGGATACAGTAAGGGTTAAAATTTTGAGTATTGTGTATAATTACTCTGTCCCTGTATTGCCAAACTTTCAACTTATTATTAGCATCAGGGCAATACTTTTCTGGTGTAATTTTTATGTAATAACCAGATTATTTGTATATGTCTGTTTGCTATTTTTTATAGCTATTTTTATTGTTATTTTATATTTATTTTTTTGTAAGTTCTTATATTCCAGCCATTAATCTTTGAGTCAGACCACTTATGTCTGAGCTATTAGCTCTGAGGTTAAAAACGAAACTACACACACACTGGTCTGTGACTTCAAAAGATACAGCTTCTACTAGTCTCCTCCATCCCCTGATGAAGTCATTCCATAACGAAACACGTTGGGGTGGAGACTAGCACGATTTGATTACACTACTGTGCTGGGCATAGTAAAGTATCCACCTGACATGTGTTACGGGACACTGGAAACCGCAAGTGGTTTTTTATCCGTTTGTCTTGTATACATGCTCGATACCAAGTTCATATCTGGTACGCATCTGTCTGCTATAGCAGTGCTCTGCTTTTAATAAAACTTACCGCACTACGAGGCGCTCCCTGTTTTCTTTAACTTTTCACAGAACTACCGCCTGGATCAAAGAATCGAGTATTTCCAGGGGAGGACGCGGTCCTAATTGAGAAGAATCTAGTGCCACATCCATCAGCTGTTCCACATCCAACTGTTTTGGGACACTATACGTCTGACCCAAAAAATGAGTGAGCGCACCTGCTGTTCATATTTTCAAT
>WWET01008929.1:18874-32332 GCA_011038615.1 Limnodynastes dumerilii
TATATATATATATATATCTGTCCAAATGAAAGCTCTAAAGGGGTCTTTGTTAACCCTTGAGTGCTTTCTTTTGGACAGTTGCATTTATACATATATACATATCTATACATACCTACAATATGTGCATTTCTGTATTTGTTTGTACATTTTTCTTTGCATACATGAATAATATAGGAATAAAGGTATTTTGCTATTATCTTTATTATTTTTATAGCAGTGTTGATTTTGGTTTATTAATCAAAGTTAATATGTTTCTTTGACAATAAAAAAAAAGTCAAGCCTATGTGTTTTTGTTTTAGGGAGCGCATAAACACTAAGTTGAATTTTTGCTGGGGGCACCAGCCAAAATCTCGCCTAGGGCACCAAATTTGCTAGGGCCAGCCCTGAGGAGGAGAGTCTTAGGGTTAGGCTACAGGGAGGGGAAACTTAGTGTCAGGCTGTTGGTTGGGGAGCCTTAGGGCCAGGCTGCTGGTAGGGGAGTCTTAGGGTCAGGCTGCTGGGATGGGAGTCTTAGGGTTAAGCTACAGGGAAAAGGAGTCTTAGAGCCCGATTCAATTAAATGTGAAGGCTGCTTTATTTTGGTCGCAAAGGTAAGTGTACAAATTAAAATCCTCATATCTCAGTTACCATAATAACCTGTTTTAAACGCACTTACCTGTGCGACTAAAATAACGTGGACTTTGCGTTTTAATTGAATCGGGTATGGATTAGGATAAGAATTGAGGTTACATTAATACTCACCATTCGCAGCTGCATCTTCATTCTTTGGTGGAGCAATTGCTTCTCCTCGGCGGGGCAGAAGCAAACTGCCATTTTGAAAAAGGGACGTTCTCAGCAGCAACTCAGACCCGTTTAGCTCTACACCTGCTTCAGGCTCTGATTTCTGTATAGACTCTTTCCTAAAATAGTTAATGGTGTTACTTTCTTGTTAGAATTAATAACATAACGTTTTGGAACAGTAACTTTGTTAGTATAATTAAAGTATAAATGAAGGAGGAGTGAAGAAAGAAAATCACCTGATCTGTCCAGTAGTTTTATGAAAGATGTTACAAGATTGCACAGAGAACAATAAAACTTCTCACTTTAATATTAGTATAAACACTTGTGTATTAAATAACAATGGTTTCTTTTTATCTCTACTATTTCAGGTTGGTGGTTTTGTCAAATGAAGAACAAGCAGGGTTGGGTCCCAGCAGCTTATCTTGAACCTCTAGATAGCCTTGATGAGTCTGAAGAGCAAGATCCGAACTATGCAGGTGATAAAGAACAGCATTCATGTAAAATACGTAGAGGTGACCAAAATGTGACATTAGTGTTGAGCAGATATTAGTCTCCTCCTCCTTCCCCTATACATCACTGCTGTTCTATATCTCAGTGCAGTTTCATAGTGTATTAAATTAGGCAGACCAAAACAGTAGCTCTAATACATGGAATTGGAAGGGTGGAAATACATGGCTTGTAAAACCTTAAAAATGGAAGGTTCACTAAATTAATTCCCTCATACAGGGACAATATTTTTTTCTCAATTCATCAGACAATTATGCAAGAATTATTATTGCTGTTCTCAATTCACAATTATGCAAGAATTATTATTGCTGTATTATTAAAGCCAATATTGTAAAGAAGAACTGAGATGCTCAACTGTTGTATGTAAACAGGTGAATTACACGTCACAGAATTAGATGACGAGCTGTCTGCGAATGCAGGGGATACGGTTGAAATCGGTAACATTCTCCGGTACAAGAGTGTATTTGCCGAAAATGGGACCTTCAAAAGTTCCTTTTCGAAAGTCCCATTTTCAAATACTTACCGCTTTTGCCTTTTTTTTTGTGAATGAGTGAGTACGCCGTTCGGCATACTTTACCCATTCACTTTCGCAATTACCGTTGTCCTTGCTCGCCGGACCAGGAACAGGTGCGTAACCTATCAGTGCGGGTTAGGGTTATGGTTAGGGTCAGGCTGCTGAGGAGGGAAGGTTAGGGTCAGGCTACAGGGGAGGGAGGGTTAGGGTCAGGCTGTGGTAGATGGAGGGTTAGGGTCAGGTTGCCAGGAAAGAAGGGTTAGGGTTAGGGTAGTGAGAGGGGAGGGTTAGGGTTAAAATTAGGGAAGGGACTATTTTTACTTATAATTTAGCTGAACGGAGCTTTCAGAGCTCTATGGATCGATTGCTATGCCTCATCGAGGCATAGAAATTGAAATCACAGCCAGTTCGCAACTGGCTGTGGAGGAATGGCTGATTCAAAAATCGGCCATTTGGATCGGAGCCCCACACCCGATTTATATAATCCACAAGCTCCTTGATGGTTGTTGGGTTGTCAGGTATAAGAAGACCGCAAGTGAAACTCAGATTAAGTACAAGTAAATATCTATTTAAACATTAAGTGATAAAATAATGTAAGTAGCTATCTACCGGTTTCTATGTTGCGTTCTATTGCGTTTCTATTGTAAGCTATTTCCTGCTTTCACTGTTATCCAGATATCAGCTTCCTGCACACATTGGGACGGATCCAGATAGCTGATCGTAACAGGGCGTCCCTTAATTTGCATGCTCTTCTCCTCCTTTACGGCGGAGATACGGCATGCGTAAAGGGGGGTAACGCCCCCTTTTTGTAATAGCCAGCAGCTGTAACTATAGTTACAAAAGATATAATACCCCTGTGTGTGAACATATGGGTCAGTGGGTGTGATGTTATAAGCGCTGGAGTTATATATAAAGGTGTAAACATATACCAATAAATAAATAAATAAAGTAAAAACCAATGCCAGTGGGGAAATAAATAAATAAATGACAGTGAATGAATGAATGAATAAATAAACGCTCGTAACTATAGTTACGTCCACTGGCCCTTACGCCGCTGTATGAAGGTTGTGCGCATGCACAACCTTCAAAACGGGAATTACGGTCGTAGTTATGGATCAGGCCTATTGTGAGTACACTGCAATGGATGGCCACAGATAAACCACTTCCACAACTACAAGCGTTGCATCCAAAGAAGAGCATCGGGCCTTATGTTGACTGGATGGGCTACAGAGAAAAACTACAGTGAAGGTCTTAATAAATTTGAAGGAAAAAAGGAAAGGAAGATCACTTAGTTGTGCAATCCACGACTATAAAAAAAATCCTAGTTAACTGTGCAGTGGGTAAAAGCAATGAAAATGTGCACACATTAACAAGACAGTGAAAGAAAAAACATTCTGTTGAATAGGTATCTACAGCAATGTAGGCTATAGAAGTTGGAAGTGATTATCTTATACACTCCAATTGCAAGCAGCTAATCTAATAATCATAAGCATTCCAGAGAACTCATTATGTTTGTTTTTATTACATTGTCTTGTTAATGTGAAAAATTTAATGTTTTATTAACAAGGAGTTATTTCATGAAGGTGAACTAAGTGATCTTCCTTTCCTTCTTTCTATTCTTCCAATGTATCCATACTGCGTTGCAGATCACAGCGGGACCCCAAGCACTTTATTGCAACTACCTTCAGTGGTAAACGCAGGAGTTTGGAAGGGGGGTTTCCAAATCTAGAACCAGTGAAAAAAGAAATGTAGCAATAATCCTGCAAAATACAATTTATTGTGTTGTTCAAGTGTTTTAATATAAATAACAAGACATTTGGGCATAAAATATGGGCACCCAGTATCTCCCATAATGTGTATCCAGCACCCAGCATCCCCCATCATGTGTATCCAGCACCCAGTATCCCCCATCATGTCTCTCCAGCACCCAGTATCCTCATAATGTGTATCCAGCACCCAATATCCTAATCATATGTATCCAGCACCCAATATCCCCCATCATGTGTATCCAGCTCCCAGTGTCCCTCCCCATCATGTCTCTCCAGCTCCCATTATCCCCATCATGTGTATCCAGCACCCAGGCCAGTATCCCCATCATGTGTATCCAGCTCAACTATGTAAAGAACAAAGTATTTAATAAGAATATTTCATTCATTCAGATCTAGGATGTGTTATTTTAGTGTTCCCTTAATTGTTTTGAGCAGTGTATATACATCTCACATTCTAAGAAGCTTTTGGTTTGTTTCTCTGTTGAGAATATGCATCTCAGGTTAATGCTCAGGTTATGTATGTTTTTTAATTTCCATCAAGTTGACTCCTTAAAATAGATTTCAACAAATGGAAACTCTGATAGGCGTTACCGTACAAGGTCGTACAGGAGTTTTGCAGCAAGGAATAGAAATTATATTGAATCATTGTTTTTGTTTTATTTTTCACTTTTTCCACTATGACATTGTAAATATTTATTTAATCTTTTATAGTAACTGCAACAAAATGGGCCTGATCCAGACCTACAAAGCCCGGCATTAAAACACCGGGTGTAAGCATAAGATCGTCTGAAATCGGCTGAGGATTAGACGTCCGTAGTAGCAGCGTAGTAACGGCTGAGGGGGGCGTTCCTTGCCGTTACTACGCAAAGGTTAGTGTAGGTAGGCAGGGAGAATTTGTGTAAAGAGGGAGGGAGGGGTTTTAGTAAATATGCTCCGGTCCCAGCATATTTACCCTCGTTTAAGCACAGTGCATCGGCGTAGGTCTGGATCTGGCCCAATGAGTCTAGCTAAAAGAAGGCTATAGCTGACCTTATATTTTCGAAAATTCTTTGAGATCAGATTCCCATTGTGTGCTAGAATCCTTTATGACAAGGTTACATGACAAAAATTATCCTGAAAGTTACTATGCCAAGTTAAAGAGATAGGACCTGATTCACACTTAAGAATCTTCTTAAAATAAGAACTTAAAGTCACACCTGGGCTAAACCATGTTGATTGCAGGGGAGTCATATTTCATCTGTTGCAAACAGTACTAGTGTTGAGAGGTGATATTTCCCAGCCCAAGTCTAAATAACAGTGTAATAGTAAAGCTGGTCAGTATCTGTGTGCAGTAAGCAATTCAAAGATATATCCCTGCATGCAAAGAATACAATTAAATTAATTCCCCCTGCAATCAACATGGTTTAGCCCAGGAGTGACTTAAATTCTTATTTTAAGAAGATTCTTAAGTGTGAATCAGGTCCAGTAATACCAGATTGATATGACATATATTATTCAGGGTTGCCGACCATAGCCGCATGGAGGGGGCGGGCCTTAATGATGCAATTATGCAAATCGTGTCATTAAGCCCCGCCTCCATCAGATCCCTCTCTGTCCCTGGCAACACTAGGATACTAGTGTTACTGAGCAGGGGGGCAGGACTTGAGACCGTAGTTTTTCTGAACGGCCCATTTTCTCCTAGCCAGTTTCAAACTGGGCTGGTATATCGATTGCATATGCCTCCATGAGGCATAGCAATCGATCGATGGAGCACCGAGCTTTTGGTGTTCCAAAAGGTAAGGAAAAAATTTACCCCAATCCTTCCCCTAATTCTAACCCTAACCCTCCCCTCTCATTACCCTAAACCTAGCCCTCTCTTTCTTGCAGCCTAACCCTAACCCACCATCCCCCGCAGCCTGACCCAAATTCTCCCTTCCCTGCAGTCTGACACTAACACTCCCTCCCATGCAGCCAGACCCTAGCCCTCCCTAACCCTCACCTTTTCCTGCAGTCCTACAGTAGCAGCGGCGGAGATATTTCCAATAGTGTCGGCGGCAGTATTTCCGAATCAGAATGGGTGAGTATGCCAATCGCCTACAAATCCATTCTAAAAAAAATGAGAAACTGGGGAGTATTCAAAATAGGAACTTTCGGATGTCAAAATAGGAACTTTTGGATGTCCCTATTTCAGAAATCAGAATTTCTAACCAGGGACTACAACCGTGTAAGGTCTTATATTTTGTTTTAGGTATACACAGAGATGTTTGGATAGCGAGGTCTGGATCTAGCCTTGTGCAGTAACCACTGTATCGAGGCCGTAGAAATTCCAAAATGAAAGTTTTATTATTATTATTTACTAGTCTAAAGCCCGTCATAAAGACAGGGAAAAAATAATGTTAGACTTTCTTTTGTTTGTTTCAAGTTTAATTCTGTGCAGAAGTCGCTGAGTGCAAAGCCAAGGTGTATGTGGCCATTATTTCAGCACTTTAATGTTGGTTGAATATGATGTAAACTAATATGAGGTATTGCTCTTTTCAGCACATTTTTGCCACAACCAACAAGGCAAGGGACCCACCACCATAATCTTGGATGTGGCAGGAAGCTGGCGAATAGATCAATACCACATTTTATTTAATATTGATGACAGGCAATGTGTATTGGGAGTATTATTAAATGTGGCATGAACTTTCTGAATCCAGAGGTAAGGTGCAGAATGTGGAGACGGTGGCAGCGGAGGAGTTACCCACTGTTGTCATCTCCACATACTGCACCTCTACTCTGCATTCAGGAAGTTTCTGCCACATCCAAGATGACGACAGGGGTCCATAGGAAGGACCCCGGCCACCATCTTGGTTGTGGCAAGAATTTTATCAGTGTAGGCAGAAGAGAGGGTTGCAGCCAGCGGTGGATCCCGATACTGGGAGCTTCCTGCCGCCGCTAAAGGTAAGTAAAAGGGGACTTATAGTGGGAGGGGGGATGTGTGGGAAAGTTTTTTCTGCCCCTCACCATTGGGCATGCGCAGTAGCGTCCCAACATGTGGACGCTACTGCGCATGCATATAACGATGAAAAGCAAAATGGTAAGTGGAGTGATTCAAATTTAGTGGGTTGCAGGGTTTGAGTGAAGTCAGGGTCTGAGGACAGTTAGTGGGGTGCAGAGCTCGGGTGGGGACAGTCAGTGGGGTGTAGGCAAAAGCTGGGGCAGTTAGTTGGGTGTAGGGTTTGGGTGGTGGAAAGGATTGGGGGCAATTAGTGGAGTGCAGAGTGTGAGTGAGGGTGGAGGTTGGGGGCTGTATCTGAGTAAGAATGATGGTTGGGGTCATTATGTGGGGTGCAGGGGTTTGGGGCAGTTAGTGGGTTGCAGGGTTCAGATAGGGACAGTGATTGGGTGGCAGTTAGCGGGGGGAAGGGTTTGAGTGAGGGCAGGACTTGGGGGCAGTTAGTGGGGTGCAAGGCTCGGGTGGGGGCAGTTAGTGGGGTGCAGGTTAGTTATATGTTAGAAATTATAGCAATCTAAAACAGAGCTAAATTAGATCTGTTTTTTATGGACACACAAGGAATGCAGTTGTGAATGGAAATTTACATAAAGACATTCTTTTAAGCTGCAACATATGTAAATATTGAGTTTGCAGGATTTGCCTTTCATAGGTTGCAGAGATTATAGAACAAAGACAGCAGAAGCATTAAGCTTGTGGGTTAAAAGTAAAAGTCTCAGAGTAACACACACTAATCTAGATATTAGAAGAACAACACAGTAGTTACAATCTAGCATGTGGAAATAGATAATTGACAGGTTGCTATGGATACAGGAAATTTCAGGAACATAATTTTTTCCTGTCAAACACCAGAAATGTATAATGATCTGAAAAGTGTACGAAGCTATCACACATTGATAATTACCGGGTTATTCATTTTTTTTTTACCACTTATTTCAACATGGATCTATTTACAATAATATAACGTTAAATTTTACAAATGTAATTTTTAGACCTTTGGTGTAATCCAGTTAGCCAAGTCCTGGGGCTAATTTACTAAGCTGCAGAAAAGGAAAAGTGAAGATGTTGCTACCCGTAGCAGCCAATCAGATTCAAGCTCTCACTTTGTTATTGCATACTAGAGAATGTCAATCTGATAGCATCTGGTTGGTTGCTATGGGCAACATCTCCACTTTTCCACGGTTTAGTAAATCTGGCCCTTGGAGTTTTGACCCTGTGGTGGGTCAATTGTTGGGTTGATCTGCAGATGGGAGTAACAAACAAAGGATCAAATCGACCCTTTGGAAAACCCATGTAGACAGGTGGTGTTTTGTAGCTAGGCACTAACTAAGAGTAAAAAAATAAAGCTGGTATTTATGTTCAAAAAGTAAAAAACATTTAGTATTTTCCCTGTATGCAAAAATAAATAAAAATAAATAAAAAATTGAGTTGATTTCCACACCTCACATTGCAACATGGTTTATCCAGGTGCAGATTTTTTGTAATAACGTCTCATTCCAAATTGATGCATCATGAACACAAGGCTTGGAAATTACTGGATGGTTTTATGGCAGATGTGGGTCCCCGTAGCGGGCGGCCCTAGTTCCGAACTGGCTGGGATATCAATTGCTTATGCCTCGATAAGGCATAGCAATCGATCCCTGGAGCACCGAACATGGTACTCCAAGCAGTAAGCGACCCCACTCCCTAACATTAACCCTAAGTCATCACCCCCTCGCAGCCTAACCCTAAGTCTCCCCCCTGCAGCCTAACCCTAAACGCCCCCCAGCGTCCCCGAGTGGGACTTAGGTCAACTTTCGGCTATCCCTATTTTGCAATGTTAAGTATTGTTGCGGGGATTCGCAACGTTTTATTGCACTCCATGCATGTGTTTGGACAGGATTTCCAATAGACATTATTCACCCATTTAATTAGCACTGGACTACTTTTTTCCATTCTTGAAACACTTTTCTCTTTGGTTATGGACTATGGATGGAAGACCGGAATTAAGACTACTTGACATGCCCACCACATTAATTGTATAACTATCAAATTCCATTCACTTGTAATTCTCCATAATATTACTAACATATTTTAAATTAGACCACTGGACATTACCGTAAATAAATCCTATTGTATTAAGTACCAATAAGTAGGGCCACTAAGATGTTTTTTGGCTCTCCTGACAAATATCGATCTTGTGTCACCCTCCTTTTATTCTGTTCTTGGGGTAGAATTGGATGTTCTTTATGACATTTGAAGGCCTCTGTTCTGCTGAATAATGGTACGAGCCAGAGGAGTCGAGTAGCTCTTGGTAGTGGCCAACACATGCTTCCCTTGTGGCCTCTTATGGGCGTGTATGCCACCCATAAGAGGTCTTTAACTTTTTAAAGTACTCTTTGGATAATAGAGCTATGGAAAATATATATTAGAAGATACTAATATGTATATGGAATAAGAGTGGCACTGTGCAGTGTATAATAGATATAAGCTGAAGGGTTTTTAGGCTCATGCCCAGACTTAAGGACCAGTTATTAACTACTCAACACTGGCAATTATCTGGTACTTTACTATGGGAGTGTTAGGGGCGTGCATGTTTATTCGCACGGTCGAATGTACGCATTCGCCCGCCGTGCAAATTTTCGTAGCGCTGGATCAGGCCCAAAGTCACTTGTAACTTAGAAGCTTAATATGGAATAAGGAACTATGTCCATCCTAATATAGCCGCATAGGGTTCCCCCAAATATGGATAGTTCATCTGTACATCACACTGGAGTATAATTTATCGGCAACACAACATGGCAAAAAGTAGTTAAATGGGCTGTCTCTGATGTAACTTGCTGTCTTGAGCACACGATCCACAGCACAGTGTCTTAGGCAATAATTGAAAAGTTAATCATTTGAATACGTAACCGAACCGGACATGTTGCTTGTAAGGCTTGTGCACTGGTAATTATCACCTTTATTTGTGGCGCTGCCACCAACCGCTTTGGTATGGTTGGAGGAGCCTGTGTATTCCGGAGGTTAGAGAACTCTGTCCGTCCGGCCGATGGTCTAATTGTAAAAGCCTGTGTTTGAACAAATTCTTGAAACTTTGAATTTTGAAATGTTTAAATGTAATTTATGTGTTGATATATTTATTTACAGTATATCTATTAGATGGGCCCCTTTTTTGTCATTAAATAGGAATGGGGACAATAATGTAATTAAATTTATTTAGGGCACATATAGTATTAACATCAATGAAGGAGGGAACATCTATTAGTAACATTATTGACAGAGGGGACATCTATTAGTAACATTAATGATGGAGGGGACATCTGTTAGTGGCAATAATGGAGGGGACATCTATTAGTGGCAATAATGGAGAGGACATCTATTAGTGACAATAATGATGGAGGGGACATCTATTAGTAACATTAATGACAGAGGGGACATCTGTTAGTAACATTAATGAGGAGGGGACATCCATTAGTAACATTAATGAGGAGGGGACATCTATTAGTGGCAATAATGACGGAGGGCAATATTTAATTTAGTGACAGAGGGCACATATCAGTTACATTAGGTTACATTAGGTTACGGAGGGCATATATTTAGCTTAGAATGGACACAGTATGGTTGCGACAGTATGCCATTAACCCTTGGCATGCTGTCGTTTAGGGTACTATAAGGCATGGCATGCCCTGTAATTTTTTTTTAAGTGTTGGGGGTTTTCTAAAACAAAGTGAGTGCCGATTTCTATGAAATTGACAGTCATCCCCATCCAAATTATCTTTGGCGATTTTGACACAAATCTCTAGCAATTTACTTAATCTCCCCTTAGTAATTCCAGAGATTTGTATGTCAGTCATGCAAATAATCCCTAGAACAATTTCAACAGAGGAGATTTAAATCACACGACATCACACGCATGCAGATCTGCAATTGGGCCACTGGAGTCCGGCAGCTGTTAAATCTCTGACAGTCTCCCGGCTCCATGCACACTGATTGCCAATTAGACTTTCTTTTAATGAAGTTACCCTGCTCCCAAAAAGAGTGTAGATAATGTTATTAGTGTTGAATGTCTACTTAGGGGCCAGGTATTGTATATTCTATACAGCTGATCCACTATGTTTTACTTAAACCACCCCTGCTCTTAAAAAGAGGTACAGTGGGCACTAGTGCGGAGCTACTTCTTGGTGGCAGGAAAATGTATTTTTAAACTGCAAATGCATAAGATGAATAAAATAATGAATTTTGCACTTTATTGAATTGTTGATTTTATTTACATTTTTGGGTAACCCTCCACACAAAAAGAGGTTAAGGGGCTTTTATGAATGTTTAACCTCTTTCTTGGAGAAGTCCATTTTTATTTTTTTTACAGCTTATATGGTATATTTCCTTTAAAATGATTATGGTTTTTCAATGCTTTTTCATATCTTTTCATACATATCTTGTTGTTGTTGTTGTTGTTGTTAATGAAGTTTATATTACAGCAATTTTATTTTTCAAAACCGTCCCTACTCCTAAAAAAAAAGGTAAAGCAGGAATTGGGAGGGTTCTGCTTTTTGTGGAGTGCAGGAAATGTTAAACTAGAAATTGATTAAATGTTTTGGTATAAATTGAATTGTTGATTTCATATATTATGTTTTTTTGGCTCCCTGCTCCCAAAGAAAGGATTTGAGTGCATTGGTGTTAAACTTTTCTTGATTCAGGGCATTATTTTACCTTTTACAGTGAATATTGGCCCGTATTTAGAGTACCAGGCGTATAATATATACGTCCGGTGTTAAGTGATTTTTACTACTGCGCATGCGTAGCCATTTTTTACGTAATCTCTGTATCTTTTTCTTACATAGATTGCGTAAATGTGGTCTGAAAGAATGCATTTACGTAATCTACATAGAAAAAGATATGTAGATTACGTAAAAAAAATTACTACTTCAGACCGCATTTACACAATCTACTTAAGAAAAAGATACGTGGATTACGTAAAAAATTACTACGCATGCGCAGTAGTAAAAATTGCTAAACACCAGACGTATATGTTATATGTCCGGTACTCTGAATATGGGCCATTTTCTTTAAAGAAGTGATGGTTCTTCAATGCATTTGTTTCAATTTTTTTAATTGAAGAGAAAACTAACAGCGTTTGGTGTACAGGGGAAATGGATCAACAAATATGTGATTGCAATGATAAGCCATATAAAAGTCACAACTCTACTATAAATAGATCAATTTATTCAAATAGACACATAATTAATAGATAAAACTCATACAAAAAGATAGCTTCCACATGTACTGGCCAACAATAACAGATGGATGACAAAGATGATCCAGTAAAAATAACAGTGGCAATGTAAAACAGATGTAAAACTTGGGCACATATAACTAATGTTGTTGTTCAAATAAATTAAGCTTGCAGTGGCAATATATAGTATACTGGTAGTTGCCAATAGATAAATGATAATATTGTTATTTACACCAGGTAAATGGAGGATATAGGAAACGGATTAAGCATACCAAATGCAGATTGAGATCAAACTCTATACTAAACCGAGGTGTAGATGATAAAGGCACAAGGAAACTAATGATGGATAGATGATGTCCGACTCTTCTGAAATAAGTGCCTGTAGTTAAATTTACGTAAGGTAAACAGAGCTGCGCTGGTTACACCGTATTCCTCCAGAAACTGTATTACTGCACAGAGAGATGAGACACACAAAAAAGAGCCTACAGGTGATCCATTAAATCCAAGAACAATGTCTTATATACTAGGCTAAGTTTCCTTGAGGCACAAAAACACCTTGGATAAATTGACAGAGTTTCAAACTGCTCAAGACAGAAATCAATTTTCAGTTTTTTGTTTTTTTTTTAACATCAATAATTTTTATTGAAAATTAGTTGGGATACAGGAAAAAAAACAAGGGAGAGGGGGAGGTTAGTGACAATTGACAAGTCATACAATTAACATCGTAACAAAGCTATTCAATAAAAATTTTGTTAAGCTAGAATGGCAATACAATACCTCCACCTCGGAAGGAGCAGTACACAAATAGAGTAGTGCAGAACAATAGATCTAAACTAACGAAAAGGGAAAAAAAGAACAGCTAAGCCATATATTGCAACCTAGACGAGCCGGAGCAACAGTGTCAATGGATTGTGATTAGACCTCATCCTGTTCCACCTATGGTGACGGCTGAGGTGGTGAAGCCAACAACTGTCTAGCTCCACCTGTCCCGGATATGGTATCCATATAGGTGGTCCAGGGGAGACATTTTACAGTAAGGGAGTTCGTTTTCAAAGAGTAGGGTGCGTTTCTAGTTTCCATAGCAAAGTTAAATTGGACTTTGGCAACAATAGCAGGAACTGTGGGTATCACAGTAGTTCTCCAATTCTGCGCTATGGCTGCCCTGGTAGCCACAAGTATATGGCCCACTACATACCTATAATCGAGGGGATAGACAATCGGATATATATATAGTAGTGCCATCTGAGGCGATGGAGTAATCTGGCTAATAAAGACTCTGTTAATAAGGAGGAACACCTCACTCCACAACTCCTGAATCTTTGGGTAATCCCAAAATATGTGGAGGAGATCTCCAACCATACCACAGGATCGCCGAAACACTGTTTCAATTGATCCGGCCTAATGCGGTGTAACCGCTCCGGAGTTAGATAGGTCCTATTTATTAATTTATAAAACATTTCTATGTGATTCGTGCTTCTGGATATCTTATGGGCACTCTTGAAGACTTCGACCCACTGGGCCGGAGAGAAGGGAAGCGCTAAGTCCTCCTCCCAACTCATTTGAGCTTGTGTCTTTGGTGGTTCCACTGAGGTGGTTAAAAAGTTATACCAGAAGGCCACACCTCTAGGAAGGGCGTGTACAATAAATCTATTTAGAATATGTGAGGGAAGAGGTTGTAACCTCAGGGTACCTTGGGGAATCC
>WWET01008930.1:3985-28309 GCA_011038615.1 Limnodynastes dumerilii
TAGATAGATAGATAGATAGATAGATATGAGATAGATAGATATGAGATAGATAGATAGATAGATAGATAGATAGATAGATAGATAGATAGATAGATAGATAGATAGATAGATAGATAATGTCATTTCGGGAGGTGTGACTCTTGTTACCGGGATATATTCCTATGAGTTTCCAGGCTGTGGCTCTCATGTTCCTCGTATAGGCTTTCATTCCAAATAGTCAATAATTGTAGCTTTCACCGCAAGAATTCCAAGAAATAATAGATTGTAATAGACACATAATAGCGCTGTAATCCAATGGCAGCTTGTAAGACCGACCTTGTCCGCAATTACAGGGGGTCACCTAGCAGGATCTCCATCACCTTCAATGAATGCAATATGTCATCATGGACTGAAGTATTTCTATGTTCCCAAGGAAGGCGGCGGCTGAATGAAAACATGTTAAGGGAAAGTTTATACTTGGGTTACGCTCTCTACGTCCCCCTGTTCCTCAATGAATGAAGGGGCTCACAGAAACTTCTGTCTCCAGAATCTCATGGCTTGTAATCAATACTTTTAGACCAACTGGATGCTGCCCTAAGGCCATCAATGAGGGTCCAACCTTTTCCTCCAGGCCAGCCTGAGCCCATATTCAGAACTAGGACATGTCTAGTGTCACTATCTCAGACCCTTCAAAGGACATCTGAAGGACATCAAGAGGCCTCAACCAAAGTATGTCAGTGACCATGGGGTGAACATGGAGATGCGAGGAGAAGATGTGCCCTGGGACTGTGGAGACAGATGAAGAAGTCTTACAGGGAGAGATGCCAGTCTTATAGGGAGAGATGCCAGTCTTATAGGGAGAGATGCCAGTCTTGCAGGGAGTATTGCCTGCCTTAAGTTCTTAGAGAGATGCCAGTCTTATAGGGAGAGATGCCAGTCTTATAGGGAGAGATAGCAGTCTTATAGGGAGAGATGCCAGTCTTATAGGGAGAGATAGCAGTCTTATAGGGAGAGATGCCAGTCTTATAGGGAGAAATAGCAGTCTTATAGGGAGAGATAGCAGTCTTATAGGGAGAGATGCCAGTCTTATAGGGAGAGATAGCAGTCTTATAGGGAGAGATGCCAGTCTTGAAGTGGGACCTCTCAGAGTCCCAGCAGGGACAGTCATTGCCAGTGTAACAGTGGGCAAGGTCACAAATCACGATGACAGTGTGTGAGAGCAATCTGTCAAAGATCTAAAAGAGCCAAAATGGGCCTTGAAGGACTCTATATAAATGTGTTTACCTCCCACAGATACAATGACAGGTGCGATATGTAACCCTTATGATCAGATAGAAGATAGGTTACTTACCAGCACAAACTATCCGCTGTTCCTAGTTACCGGGACACCTGTCAGAATGCTGAAAATTATGGTGTTTGGCATTGCAAAAATCCTATCCCTAACCTCAAACCCTAACCTCAAACCCTAACCATAACCCCAACCATTACCCTAACCCCAACCATTACCCTAACCCCAACCCTAACCTCTAACCCTAACCATAACCCCAACTATTACCCTAACCCCAACCCCAACCCTAACCCTAACCCCAAACCTAACCCCAACCTCTAACCCTAACCATAACCCCAACCATTGCCCTAACCCCAACCATTACCCTAACCCCAACCATAATCCTAAACCCAACTCAACCCCTAACTTCAACCCAAACCTCAACCCTAAATCAAACTCTAACTGCAAACCTTACCCCAACCATAACCCTAAACCCAACCATAACCCCAACCCTAATCCTAAACACAACCCCAACCCAGCTGTAACCCAAACCCTAACTTCAGCTCTAAGCCCAAACCTAACCCAAAAGCCAACCCTAACAATAACTGCTAACACTAACTCATGTGAGAGATAAACCTTGAGCAGGACACAGCTGTAGCAGTGGTTGGCAAGCGAAGAGCAGAACATAGACAAAGTGGAAAGCTCCATAAAAAGGGTTCAATTTTCTTCAATATACCCCCCCATAATAACCTATTATTATTATACAGTTTTACCTACTTTCCCTTCTTTGCTCTCCCTCAAGACAAATACTGGGTACACATTGGCATTTGTATTTTTTGGTGTATAGAAAGAATAAGGAATCAAGTTGTAAAAGTGCTAAAGGTGGATTGTTCTCAGAATGTCCTACACATTTGGACAAACTCTTCTGGCCTACAGGTTTTTTGTGTTTTTCATTCTTAAACCAAACAATCTTTGTTGTTAACATTCATAACACTGTGCTATTGAGCAGAATTCATCTTGTCTTATAAGCCACCTCTTATATAATCATTTAAGAAGCATGTCACGTCCTATATCATCATTCAGAACTCACACCATACAAGTAGTCTTATATAACCACTGGAGAATCAAGCCACGTCTTATTTAATCATTCAGGTAGATAGCCAGCTCTCTCTAAATGGTCAGGAGTCCGTTGATGTTTTTGTGGGTGATTCATGTCTTTGCCACCTTCTTAAACAATATAGCTTAATGAAAATATACATTTGTAGAATAAAGCTTATATGTATGTACCATCGATCATCCATTACCCTATTTACATTTTCTAAATTAAATACATACTGTACATTATTTTTATTTATTCCAAATTAAGCTAAATACTGAATTATATCTAAGTCAGTGCTATGGCTTCACCTGGAAAACTGTGTTCAGTTCTGGAGACCGGATTCACACTTAAGAGGAAGCTGAATCTCTGTGCGTATTTTTAGTAAAGGATAAACTGTGCATGCCCAGAACACAGAGTTACACATGGGATTCAGCTGTTAGGCACGGGAAGTCATTGTGCATGGACTCCAACTCCGTCCTTAGTGAGATAAGTAAGTAGGGGCATGCCAGACCTCCGCATTCAAAAGGGGCAGCGGATTGCTAAGTATGCACATACTTAAGCAACTTAAGCACATATATATGCATTCAGGAGAAGAGCAGAGAGACAGAAGAGAGCAGCGGGGAGAGACACAGGAGCAGAGCAGGGAGACAGAGGAGAGCAGAGGGAGAGACACAGGAACAGAGCAGGGAGACAGAGGAGAGCAGAGGGAGAGACACAGGAGCAGAGCAGGGAGACAGAAGAGAGCAGCGGGGAGAGACACAGGAGCAGAGTAGAGACACAGAGGAGAGCAGAGGGAGAGACACAGGAGAAGAGCAGAGACAGAGGAGAGCAGCGGGGAGAGACACAGGAGCAGAGCAGGGAGACAGAGGAGTGCAGTGGGAGAGACACAGAGGAGAACAACGTGGAGATACACAGGAGTAGAGAGACAATGGAGAACAGCAGTGAGAGACACAGGAGTAGAGAGACAGAGGAGAGCAGCAGGACAAACACAGAAGGAGAGCAGACAGACTGAGGAGAGCAGCAGGGAGACACACAGGAGCAGAGCAGACAGACTGAGGAGAGCAGCAGGGAGACACACATCTACATATATATAGATATACTGTATATCGGCCATCGAAGACATATAGCAATAGGGAACATGTCGCCATCAGCATGGAACTTCTTCCTATGTAACATTTTTCCATTTTAAACCCCTGTTGATGTAATAGAGCCGTCATTATAGTGTCAGATATATGATTTCATGACTGTTCAGATCATGCATCATTCAGACATCTTTACCTGTGTCCCATCATAGCTCAATCATTAATAATGACAGCTGAAGCGACGGCGCGTTTTACCATGCTCTGAGAGAAGCATTTGTGAGGTCCTGTAACATGGAGAGACAATGTCCCGGGTCGCAGAGGAATGTCCGGCTCGGCTATATGTCTCTTCCATGCAAGTCCTGACATCAAACACGGCCTTTGTCATGTGGTCACACGTTTCCCTGCATGTGAAGGCTCTGTAACCGATTGCCTGCAGAGGACATAGAACACTATCACCCATTGTCTGCCATCATATTTCAGTCATCCGTCACAAATCTGCTTATTTGCCCAAAAAGCTCCGTTCTGCCCGTTATGAAGTCTTTTATTATTTTCTTTTATCCTTTCTTTTATTAGACAGAAACAGAAGTGTTTTGATTGCTGACTGAAGACATATATTTAGCGGATGACAGGTCGCTTAGAACCAGCGCCGGCCGGCTGATATTGTGTAACAGTGCGGTTGGCGTTTTGCCCAAGGGGACCCGTGATGATCTTAGCGTTCGTTGCGTGTTACGGATTCCATAGGTAGAAATGTGCAAATGCTCCGCGTTCTCCTGTGTTCCTTGCAGAAGCGTTGCTGAGGACGCCACCGATCATGAAATGCTCCCCTCAACTCGGATCCCCAGCGTGATAACAAGAATAATCTCTGCATAATAAACTGCTATAACTGATCCCTCTGACGGCACAACATTCCCCCTCCATTAATGCGTCACAGAGACGCCGTTATGGCGCTTAACCAAAGACGGGGCTTTGTTCACCAAGCAGCGTAACTGGACCCACTGAGGTAAAGGCATTGAACGTGCCCAAGATGAGCAGTCTGTGTGTGATCCAACAGTACCTACAAAGATCCAACAACCTATTAACGATCACAGCGCATGAGCGGACAGCAGCAAAGCATGTCCAGTCCACGGCCAAACACATTGCTCGTAACACCGTGCACTGTATACTAACCTGTAATAAATGCTATGAATAGTGCAAATGCTTCAATCTAATATGTCATATGTCCTGACCCTACGCGTTTCATCAACAAGACTTCGTCAGGGGGACGTTGAAGCCTTGTTGATGAAACGCGTAGGGTTGGAACATATGACTCTTCTGCTTTCCCCTGAAATGACCTGAACCAACTAAGGAAACGTGGTGATTGGAGCCGGCGGCTGCTGCTTCGCTGCGTTGATCCGGTAACTGCGTCTGAGCGTGGAGCTGTGTGTTCCGGTGATAGAGTTTGATTAGAGGCCTCTTTACATTTACCTTTGGTGCACATATTTTAACTGTGTGTTATTTTTAATAAATATGGAGCGCTCACTATGTTTTTCTAGGTATCCTTAAATTAGGATGGATCGTAGAAAGGAACCGGCCATCTTCGGAGGGAGTTGCGGACTTTATTGTGGAGATGAGAGACACCAGCCCTGATTATTAAGCTATTTACTCTCTGCTTGGAACATTCATCAGACTGTACTGAACTCGCTAAATGAAACGGTTTCTGTGCTCACGCCGGGGGAAAGATCAACCTTTTTCTGTGAATGTTACAGCAATAGATAAAAGCAATTTTCTTAAAGGCAAAGTCCACAAGAGTTGCGTTGAGTCAGGTTTGTTCTGCCCCCTAGCTGATTAACCTGCTGAAACACACCCAAGGGCTAATTGCTCCGGGTGGTTTCTGGGTGTAACACGATTGGCTGACAAGATGTATCACATGATTGACTGCCACCCAATAATGTGCCCCCAACTCACTCCTGCAAGTACCGAATTCTATGGAATTTGGAATATTCTGAATGTATTGATTATGCGCAACCGGGGTCACGAAAGATCGGTCCCTTTTTTTTTCAAATTTGTTGCAGGATCGCCTGACTTCTGATGACTGGGCCCTAGCCTTGGTCACGTGTAAGGAAAATGGCGCCAATGCGTCTGTCAGGTGACGCATGTACTGTACTGTGTAATAATCCCATCCCTTTCTGTCGGAAGCAGTCAGAAATCTCCTTTTACTTAAGTCTGACACGGGCCCCATATCAAGGAGGAGGGGTCAGAGCCTGGATGGGCGTGAACAGGGCTATGTGACATCATCAGTGACATCACGTGGGCGGGCCCCGCAGACCTGCGTTACCATCCATCCGGTGCACAGGAAAAATTTGTCCCTGTAATGATGACGGGCCCCTCCGATGGCAGCCCTGGGAGGGACTAGTTGGCCAACTGACTGAGAAAAGCTGGCAGCCTTGGCGCTCAGCGCTCCATGTAAGAGTGCATGTATGTATAGCTCCATGTAAGAGTGCATGAATGTATTTTGTACGCAGTTCATGTAGACTTTCTGCGCGGATGTTTATTACGGATGGACGGAAATGCATTGCATGCGGACTTGGCAAGCGGCGTAGGTAGATATGCGTGGAAATATACGCCCCTAGGAATGTACATAGAAATGGGCGGGGGGGGCATTTAAATGAAGGAAAGTGAGCGCGATTACAAATATACGCACGGACGGAGGACACACACGCTCCTAAGTAGAAGCGGAACGTTAATGCCAGTCTATGGAGGCGGAAGTCTCCTAGATGCAGGATTATCAAGGGGAGTGACTGGGGTTTTGGTGGGTGTAACTTGCTCCATACGTGCGTATATTTGCGCTCCAATCGCAGCACGGATGTCTGAATACGGCCCCATATCCCTTACACCCCCTGCAGTGAAATTCATTCCGATTGGATGCTAGAACATTTTTTGAACCAGCCTTTCTCCAGCCATCTTCTTGCGACTCTTGCAATTCTCCGTAGCAGGTTACATCTACAGTAGATGCACAGCAAAGTACATGGGTCCCACGGCAGAGAAACCTGCAATAAAACATGATTTCTGATGTATTTTTACAGCCAGAACCTGTTACATTTTCTAGAAACGTTTCTGAGAATCCGAAGCTTCTGCGCAGGTTCCTCCGGCTGCCCCTCCAATAATCTCTCACAATTTTCCTTCTTCTTTAAATGAGCGACATTATTCCACGCGTCTGGGTCTTATTTTTCTTACCACACCCAAAAAGCAGCGACGTGAACATTTTAGGAACATTTACGGTTTAAAACAATTCCTATTTTGGCAAACAGCGCAGAGGGTACAGCAGCCAGTGCCTAGGCAGCGCCGGTAACGACAAATATAAAATACAATGTTTTGTGTAGAAAGTGGAAAGTCTGCGTCTGAGTCACTGCCCAGGTGTGTAATTCCTTTTCCAGAGAGCCCCAGATTTCACCAAGACGGAACAATATCCTCTTGCACTTTGTCTTAGTAAGTCTCACCTCTCTTAATTAAAATCCCTGCGATGGGACGAAGGGGGAACATCGGGAGACAAGACAAATATTACACATCGTTTCTCCCAGAAGTGTGCAAATAGGAGACAATCAATGACAAATACAGATGTGCATCGGGGGCAGAGACAATGGGTCTCATTCACAAATTGCACGGGTAGCCCAGCATGCCACCTCGCACTACCATTGGGCCTGATCCAGACCTACGCATGAGAGCGTGTTACCGCCGCAGCGTAAAAACTCTCACTCCCACGACCCTCCCCTTACCTTCCTTTCAGTACGCCCGCTGAACCCTACCCTAACTTTTCCCTGTGTTCGTACGTATTTTCGTAGCGACGCGCTGTTCGTAGCGGCCTAAGCACGCCCATACTGTACAATGTAAATGGCGCCCCCCGCCTACCTAAATTCCTTAACTCCAGCGTCCGTACTAACTTCGTACTATAAACACGGAGAAATGGAGGATGAGAGATGGAGGAGGAGAGATGGAGGATAAGAGATGGAGGAGAGATGGAGGAGGAGAGATGGAGGATGAGAGATGGAGGATGAGGGATGAAGGAGGAGAGATGGAGGATGAGAGATGGAGGAGGAGAAATGGAGGATGAGAGATGGAGGAGGAGAGATGGAGGATAAGAGATGGAGGAGAGATGGAGGAGGAGAGATGGAGGATGAGAGATGGAGGATGAGGGATGAAGGAGGAGAGATGGAGGATGAGAGATGGAGGAGGAGAAATGGAGGATGAGAGATGGAGGAGGAGAGATGGAGGATAAGAGATGGAGGAGAGATGGAGGAGGAGAGATGGAGGATGAGAGATGGAGGATGAGGGATGAAGGAGGAGAGATGGAGGATGAGAGATGGAGGAGGAGAAATGGAGGATGAGAGATGGAGGAGGAGAGATGGAGGATAAGAGATGGAGGAGAGATGGAGGAGGAGAGATGGAGGATGAGAGATGGAGGATGAGGGATGAAGGAGGAGAGATGGAGGATGAGAGATGGAGGAGGAGAAATGGAGGATGAGAGATGGAGGAGGAGAGATGGAGGATGAGAGATGGAGGATGAGGGATGAAGGAGGAGAGATGGAGGATGAGAGATGGAGGATGAGGGATGAAGGAGGAGAGATGGAGGATGAGAGATGGAGGATGAGGGATGAAGGAGGAGAGATGGAGGATGAGAGATGGAGGATGAGGGATGAAGGAGGAGAGATGGAGGATGAGAGATGGAGGATGAGGGATGAAGGAGGAGAGATGGAGGATGAGAGATGGAGGATGAGGGATGAAGGAGGAGAGATGGAGGATGAGAGATGGAGGAGGAGAGATGGAGGATGAGAGATGGAGGATGAGGGATGAAGGAGGAGAGATGGAGGATGAGAGATGGAGGATGAGGGATGAAGGAGGAGAGATGGAGGATGAGAGATGGAGGATGAGAGATAGAGGAGGAGATTTGGAGGAAAGATGGAGGAGGAGAGATGAAGGAGGAGAGATGGAGGAGGGGAGATGGAGGATGGGAGATGGAGGAGGAGAGATGGTTGAGAAATGGAGGATGAGAGATTAAGGAAGAGAGATGGAGGATGAGAGATGAAGGAGGAGAGATGGAGGATGAGAGATGGATGAGGAGAGATGGAGGGGGAGAGATGGAGGAGGAGAGATGGAGGAGGAGAGATGGAGGATGAGGGATGAAGGAGGAGAGATGGAGAATGAGAGATGGAGGAGGAGAGATAAAGGAGGAGTGATGGAGGATGAGAGATGGAGGATGAGAGATGGAGGAGAAGAGATGGTGGAGAGATGGAGGAGGAGAGATGGAGGAGGAGAGATGAAGGAAGAGAGACGGAGGATGAGAGATGGAGGAGGAGAGATGGAGGAGGAGAGATGAAGGAAGAGAGATGGAGGAGGAGAGATGGAGGAGGAGAGATGGAGGAGGAGAGATGAAGGAAGAGAGATGGAGGATGAGAGATGGAGGAGGAGAGATGGAGGATGAGAGATGGAGGAGGAGAAATGGAGGATGAGAGATGGAGGAGGAGAGATGGAGGATGAGAAATGGAGGAGAGATGGAGGAGGAGAGATGGAGGATAAGAGATGGAGGAGGAGAGATAGAGGATGAGAATTGGAGGAGAGATGGAGGAGGAGAGATGGAGGAGGAGAGTTGGAGGAGGAAAATTGGAGGAGGAGAGATGAAGGGGGAGATAGTTATAAAGTCGTATTGTCTTCTTAGTCTATTGTCTATCTTGGACCTGATCCACACTTAAATACTCCATCAGACCACCGTAAAATAAAACTGCAAATGCGCTCTATGCCACCCCCCATGTGTATGAGATATGGAAATAGTACAGTAAGGATTCGGCTATGCCCATAAGTACAATGCAGTTTCCTGCACGGAAGGGTTTACAGCAGGGTTTAGATCCCCAATCAGCACATTGGGGAGCAGGGGGGAGTGGCCTGGGGATAGAGCCCAGGAGGGAATTGTCCAGGAGGGAGTGCCTAGGAGGGAGTGCCAGGGGAGAATGCCCTGGGGATAGAGACCAGGAGGGAGTGTCCAGGGATAGAGCCCAGGGGGTGGATCCCAAGAGGGAGTGCCCAGGGGGAGAGCTGAGGAGGGAGTGCCCTGCTCTCCCACATGTGGGGTCGTGGATCAGCAAATCCGTACGATAGCTTTACATTGGAGGCTACGGGAGTACCCAGGAGAGAGTATCAGGGTAAAGTGCCCAGGGGGTAGAGCCCAGGAGGGACTGCCTGGGGGTAGAGCTTGGGGGTGGATCCCAGGAGGGAGTGCCCAGGGATAGAGCCCAGGGGGTGGATCCCAAGAGGGAGTGCCCGGGGGTAGAGCTGAGGAGGAAGTGCCTGAGGGGAATTGTCCAGGAGGGAGTGCCCAGGAGGGAGTGCCAGGGGAGAATGCCCTGGGGATAGAGACCAGGAGGGAGTGTCCAGGGATAGAGCCCAGGGGGTGGATCCCAAGAGGGAGTGCCCAGGGGTAGAGCTGAGGAGGGAGTGCCCTGCTCTCCCACATGTGGGGTCGTGGATCAGCAAATCCGTACGATAGCTTTACATTGGAGGCTACAGTACGGAATACAGCAGTTACTGTGAATCCGGTTCCTTGTTTTCATCCCTGGTGGAGAGACATAATAAGAGTTGAGGAAGCTTTTGGGATTGTGCGTCTTGGGGAAATACGGTTTTTGTCCAGCGATGCGCTAATACGCCGGAGATGGCCGCCCCTCTGCGAGATAGTTAAACACATCTTGAGGAACACAACTTGTTTTAGTTTAGCTGATTGAAGTGTATTTATAAAGCGCTGTCTTTGTCTGTAATTACGTGTCATTGTGCTCTTATTTCTGTGCTATACATCAGTGTGATGATCTGTTTATGTGTTGACCCCTGACTGTCACAGCTGCAGGGAACGCATTGCACCAACCCACCCGGACACAATCTCATCTGATTGAATTTGCTGACTACGCGACTCGCTGTGCGAGGATTTCTCCGCTTCTGCTGGGATGGAACGTGGAACAAAGGTTGCAATTTCATGGCTGCTAAATACAAAGGCTGCAAATGACAGCGATAGGGGGACAACTAAAATATTCTGTTATTTAGGGCCTAGATTTGGCTGATAGGAGGGAGGGCGACGATTTTAAGTTGTAGCAAACTTTGGGACAACTGCAGAACGATTATAAATAAATACGCAAGGCCTGATCTAGAGCCAAATAAACGTATTTATTGTACATGTCCAGAGTGAAAGCGCACGCATCTGCCCCTATTCAGAAGAGAACGCAATGGGAGGGGCGTTATAAGGACGGGAAGGGTAATGTCGCCCATTTACAGTAAGTGAGTCCAATCGCATACAAGGGGCAGAAGTGGATGGTTGGAAGCATACAGAGGCAGGAAAAGAAGCCTGGAGGCATGCAAGGGTAAGAAAGGATGGCTGGAGGCATGCAGGAGCAGCAAAGGATGGCTGGAGGCATGCAGTGGTAGGAAAAGATAGCTGGAGGGATGCAAGGGCAGGAAAGGATGGCTTGAGGCATGCAGGGACAGGAAAAGATAGCTGGAGGCATGCAGTGGTAGGAAAAGATAGCTGGAGGTATACAGGGACAGGAAAAGATGTCTGGAGGGATGCAGGGGTAAGAAAGGATGGCTGGAGGCATACAGGGACAAGAAGGATGGCTGGAGGCAGACAGGGGCAGGAAAGGATGGCTGGAGGTATGCAGGGACAGGAAAGGATGAATGGAGGCATGCAGGAGACAGGAAAGGATGGTTGAAGGCAACCAGATGCAGGAAATCATAGTTAGAGGCATGCAGGGCCAGGTAAGGATGGCTAGAGCCATGCAGGGCTATTAAAGAACGGCTGGAGACATATAGGGGCAGGAAAGGATGGCTAAAGTCATACAGGGCCAGGGAAGTATAGCATGAGGCATACAGGGCCAGGAAAGGATGGCATGAGGCATACAGGGCAGGAAAGGATGGCTGGGGCTAGGAAAGGACTGCTGGAGGCATACAGGGGCAGGAAAGGATAGCTGAAGGCATACAGGGTCAGGGAATGATGGCATGAGGCATACAGGGCCAGGAAAGGATGGCTGGGGGCATAAAGGGACAGGAAAGGATGGCTGGAGGTATACAGGGCAGGAAAGGATGGCTAGAGTCATGCAGCAGAAAGAAAGGATGGCTGGAGGCATATAGGGCAGGAAAGGATGGCATGAGGCACACAGGGCAGGAAAGGATGGCTGGAGGCATACAGAGCAGGAAAGGATGGCTTGAGGCATACAGGGCAGGAAAGGATGGCTTGAGGCATACAGGGCAGGAAAGGATGGCTGGAGGCATACAGGGCAGGAAAGGATGGCTGGAGGCATACAGGGCAGGAAAGGATGGCTGGAGGCATACAGGGCAGTAAAGGATGGCTGGAGGCATACAGAGCAGGAAAGGATGGCTTGAGGCATACAGGGCAGGAAAGGATGGCTTGAGGCATACAGGGCAGGAAAGGATGGCTTGAGGCATACAGGGCAGGAAAGGATGGCTTGAGGCATACAGGGCAGGAAAGGATGGCTTGAGGCATACAGGGCAGGAAAGGATGGCTTGAGGCATACAGGGCAGGAAAGGATGGCTTGAGGCATACAGGGCAGGAAAGGATGGCTTGAGGCATACAGGGCAGGAAAGGATGGCTTGAGGCATACAGGGCAGGAAAGGATGGCTTGAGGCATACAGGGCAGGAAAGGATGGCTTGAGGCATACAGGGCAGGAAAGGATGGCTTGAGGCATACAGGGCAGGAAAGGATGGCTTGAGGCATACAGGGCAGGAAAGGATGGCTTGAGGCATACAGGGCAGGAAAGGATGGCTTGAGGCATACAGGGCAGGAAAGGATGGCTTGAGGCATACAGGGCAGGAAAGGATGGCTTGAGGCATACAGGGCAGGAAAGGATGGCTTGAGGCATACAGGGCAGGAAAGGATGGCTTGAGGCATACAGGGCAGGAAAGGATGGCTTGAGGCATACAGGGCAGGAAAGGATGGCTTGAGGCATACAGGGCAGGAAAGGATGGCTTGAGGCATACAGGGCAGGAAAGGATGGCTTGAGGCATACAGGGCAGGAAAGGATGGCTTGAGGCATACAGGGCAGGAAAGGATGGCTTGAGGCATACAGGGCAGGAAAGGATGGCTTGAGGCATACAGGGCAGGAAAGGATGGCTTGAGGCATACAGGGCAGGAAAGGATGGCTTGAGGCATACAGGGCAGGAAAGGATGGCTTGAGGCATACAGGGCAGGAAAGGATGGCTTGAGGCATACAGGGCAGGAAAGGATGGCTTGAGGCATACAGGGCAGGAAAGGATGGCTTGAGGCATACAGGGCAGGAAAGGATGGCTTGAGGCATACAGGGCAGGAAAGGATGGCTTGAGGCATACAGGGCAGGAAAGGATGGCTTGAGGCATACAGGGCAGGAAAGGATGGCTTGAGGCATACAGGGCAGGAAAGGATGGCTTGAGGCATACAGGGCAGGAAAGGATGGCTTGAGGCATACAGGGCAGGAAAGGATGGCTTGAGGCATACAGGGCAGGAAAGGATGGCTTGAGGCATACAGGGCAGGAAAGGATGGCTTGAGGCATACAGGGCAGGAAAGGATGGCTTGAGGCATACAGGGCAGGAAAGGATGGCTTGAGGCATACAGGGCAGGAAAGGATGGCTTGAGGCATACAGGGCAGGAAAGGATGGCTTGAGGCATACAGGGCAGGAAAGGATGGCTTGAGGCATACAGGGCAGGAAAGGATGGCTTGAGGCATACAGGGCAGGAAAGGATGGCTTGAGGCATACAGGGCAGGAAAGGATGGCTTGAGGCATACAGGGCAGGAAAGGATGGCTTGAGGCATACAGGGCAGGAAAGGATGGCTTGAGGCATACAGGGCAGGAAAGGATGGCTTGAGGCATACAGGGCAGGAAAGGATGGCTTGAGGCATACAGGGCAGGAAAGGATGGCTTGAGGCATACAGGGCAGGAAAGGATGGCTTGAGGCATACAGGGCAGGAAAGGATGGCTTGAGGCATACAGGGCAGGAAAGGATGGCTTGAGGCATACAGGGCAGGAAAGGATGGCTTGAGGCATACAGGGCAGGAAAGGATGGCTTGAGGCATACAGGGCAGGAAAGGATGGCTTGAGGCATACAGGGCAGGAAAGGATGGCTTGAGGCATACAGGGCAGGAAAGGATGGCTTGAGGCATACAGGGCAGGAAAGGATGGCTTGAGGCATACAGGGCAGGAAAGGATGGCTTGAGGCATACAGGGCAGGAAAGGATGGCTTGAGGCATACAGGGCAGGAAAGGATGGCTTGAGGCATACAGGGCAGGAAAGGATGGCTTGAGGCATACAGGGCAGGAAAGGATGGCTTGAGGCATACAGGGCAGGAAAGGATGGCTTGAGGCATACAGGGCAGGAAAGGATGGCTTGAGGCATACAGGGCAGGAAAGGATGGCTTGAGGCATACAGGGCAGGAAAGGATGGCTTGAGGCATACAGGGCAGGAAAGGATGGCTTGAGGCATACAGGGCAGGAAAGGATGGCTTGAGGCATACAGGGCAGGAAAGGATGGCTTGAGGCATACAGGGCAGGAAAGGATGGCTTGAGGCATACAGGGCAGGAAAGGATGGCTTGAGGCATACAGGGCAGGAAAGGATGGCTTGAGGCATACAGGGCAGGAAAGGATGGCTTGAGGCATACAGGGCAGGAAAGGATGGCTTGAGGCATACAGGGCAGGAAAGGATGGCTTGAGGCATACAGGGCAGGAAAGGATGGCTTGAGGCATACAGGGCAGGAAAGGATGGCTTGAGGCATACAGGGCAGGAAAGGATGGCTTGAGGCATACAGGGCAGGAAAGGATGGCTTGAGGCATACAGGGCAGGAAAGGATGGCTTGAGGCATACAGGGCAGGAAAGGATGGCTTGAGGCATACAGGGCAGGAAAGGATGGCTTGAGGCATACAGGGCAGGAAAGGATGGCTTGAGGCATACAGGGCAGGAAAGGATGGCTTGAGGCATACAGGGCAGGAAAGGATGGCTTGAGGCATACAGGGCAGGAAAGGATGGCTTGAGGCATACAGGGCAGGAAAGGATGGCTTGAGGCATACAGGGCAGGAAAGGATGGCTTGAGGCATACAGGGCAGGAAAGGATGGCTTGAGGCATACAGGGCAGGAAAGGATGGCTTGAGGCATACAGGGCAGGAAAGGATGGCTTGAGGCATACAGGGCAGGAAAGGATGGCTTGAGGCATACAGGGCAGGAAAGGATGGCTTGAGGCATACAGGGCAGGAAAGGATGGCTTGAGGCATACAGGGCAGGAAAGGATGGCTTGAGGCATACAGGGCAGGAAAGGATGGCTTGAGGCATACAGGGCAGGAAAGGATGGCTTGAGGCATACAGGGCAGGAAAGGATGGCTTGAGGCATACAGGGCAGGAAAGGATGGCTTGAGGCATACAGGGCAGGAAAGGATGGCTTGAGGCATACAGGGCAGGAAAGGATGGCTTGAGGCATACAGGGCAGGAAAGGATGGCTTGAGGCATACAGGGCAGGAAAGGATGGCTTGAGGCATACAGGGCAGGAAAGGATGGCTTGAGGCATACAGGGCAGGAAAGGATGGCTTGAGGCATACAGGGCAGGAAAGGATGGCTTGAGGCATACAGGGCAGGAAAGGATGGCTTGAGGCATACAGGGCAGGAAAGGATGGCTTGAGGCATACAGGGCAGGAAAGGATGGCTTGAGGCATACAGGGCAGGAAAGGATGGCTTGAGGCATACAGGGCAGGAAAGGATGGCTTGAGGCATACAGGGCAGGAAAGGATGGCTTGAGGCATACAGGGCAGGAAAGGATGGCTTGAGGCATACAGGGCAGGAAAGGATGGCTTGAGGCATACAGGGCAGGAAAGGATGGCTTGAGGCATACAGGGCAGGAAAGGATGGCTTGAGGCATACAGGGCAGGAAAGGATGGCTTGAGGCATACAGGGCAGGAAAGGATGGCTTGAGGCATACAGGGCAGGAAAGGATGGCTTGAGGCATACAGGGCAGGAAAGGATGGCTTGAGGCATACAGGGCAGGAAAGGATGGCTTGAGGCATACAGGGCAGGAAAGGATGGCTTGAGGCATACAGGGCAGGAAAGGATGGCTTGAGGCATACAGGGCAGGAAAGGATGGCTTGAGGCATACAGGGCAGGAAAGGATGGCTTGAGGCATACAGGGCAGGAAAGGATGGCTTGAGGCATACAGGGCAGGAAAGGATGGCTTGAGGCATACAGGGCAGGAAAGGATGGCTTGAGGCATACAGGGCAGGAAAGGATGGCTTGAGGCATACAGGGCAGGAAAGGATGGCTTGAGGCATACAGGGCAGGAAAGGATGGCTTGAGGCATACAGGGCAGGAAAGGATGGCTTGAGGCATACAGGGCAGGAAAGGATGGCTTGAGGCATACAGGGCAGGAAAGGATGGCTTGAGGCATACAGGGCAGGAAAGGATGGCTTGAGGCATACAGGGCAGGAAAGGATGGCTTGAGGCATACAGGGCAGGAAAGGATGGCTTGAGGCATACAGGGCAGGAAAGGATGGCTTGAGGCATACAGGGCAGGAAAGGATGGCTTGAGGCATACAGGGCAGGAAAGGATGGCTTGAGGCATACAGGGCAGGAAAGGATGGCTTGAGGCATACAGGGCAGGAAAGGATGGCTTGAGGCATACAGGGCAGGAAAGGATGGCTTGAGGCATACAGGGCAGGAAAGGATGGCTTGAGGCATACAGGGCAGGAAAGGATGGCTTGAGGCATACAGGGCAGGAAAGGATGGCTTGAGGCATACAGGGCAGGAAAGGATGGCTTGAGGCATACAGGGCAGGAAAGGATGGCTTGAGGCATACAGGGCAGGAAAGGATGGCTTGAGGCATACAGGGCAGGAAAGGATGGCTTGAGGCATACAGGGCAGGAAAGGATGGCTTGAGGCATACAGGGCAGGAAAGGATGGCTTGAGGCATACAGGGCAGGAAAGGATGGCTTGAGGCATACAGGGCAGGAAAGGATGGCTTGAGGCATACAGGGCAGGAAAGGATGGCTTGAGGCATACAGGGCAGGAAAGGATGGCTTGAGGCATACAGGGCAGGAAAGGATGGCTTGAGGCATACAGGGCAGGAAAGGATGGCTTGAGGCATACAGGGCAGGAAAGGATGGCTTGAGGCATACAGGGCAGGAAAGGATGGCTTGAGGCATACAGGGCAGGAAAGGATGGCTTGAGGCATACAGGGCAGGAAAGGATGGCTTGAGGCATACAGGGCAGGAAAGGATGGCTTGAGGCATACAGGGCAGGAAAGGATGGCTTGAGGCATACAGGGCAGGAAAGGATGGCTTGAGGCATACAGGGCAGGAAAGGATGGCTTGAGGCATACAGGGCAGGAAAGGATGGCTTGAGGCATACAGGGCAGGAAAGGATGGCTTGAGGCATACAGGGCAGGAAAGGATGGCTTGAGGCATACAGGGCAGGAAAGGATGGCTTGAGGCATACAGGGCAGGAAAGGATGGCTTGAGGCATACAGGGCAGGAAAGGATGGCTTGAGGCATACAGGGCAGGAAAGGATGGCTTGAGGCATACAGGGCAGGAAAGGATGGCTTGAGGCATACAGGGCAGGAAAGGATGGCTTGAGGCATACAGGGCAGGAAAGGATGGCTTGAGGCATACAGGGCAGGAAAGGATGGCTTGAGGCATACAGGGCAGGAAAGGATGGCTTGAGGCATACAGGGCAGGAAAGGATGGCTTGAGGCATACAGGGCAGGAAAGGATGGCTTGAGGCATACAGGGCAGGAAAGGATGGCTTGAGGCATACAGGGCAGGAAAGGATGGCTTGAGGCATACAGGGCAGGAAAGGATGGCTTGAGGCATACAGGGCAGGAAAGGATGGCTTGAGGCATACAGGGCAGGAAAGGATGGCTTGAGGCATACAGGGCAGGAAAGGATGGCTTGAGGCATACAGGGCAGGAAAGGATGGCTTGAGGCATACAGGGCAGGAAAGGATGGCTTGAGGCATACAGGGCAGGAAAGGATGGCTTGAGGCATACAGGGCAGGAAAGGATGGCTTGAGGCATACAGGGCAGGAAAGGATGGCTTGAGGCATACAGGGCAGGAAAGGATGGCTTGAGGCATACAGGGCAGGAAAGGATGGCTTGAGGCATACAGGGCAGGAAAGGATGGCTTGAGGCATACAGGGCAGGAAAGGATGGCTTGAGGCATACAGGGCAGGAAAGGATGGCTTGAGGCATACAGGGCAGGAAAGGATGGCTTGAGGCATACAGGGCAGGAAAGGATGGCTTGAGGCATACAGGGCAGGAAAGGATGGCTTGAGGCATACAGGGCAGGAAAGGATGGCTTGAGGCATACAGGGCAGGAAAGGATGGCTTGAGGCATACAGGGCAGGAAAGGATGGCTTGAGGCATACAGGGCAGGAAAGGATGGCTTGAGGCATACAGGGCAGGAAAGGATGGCTTGAGGCATACAGGGCAGGAAAGGATGGCTTGAGGCATACAGGGCAGGAAAGGATGGCTTGAGGCATACAGGGCAGGAAAGGATGGCTTGAGGCATACAGGGCAGGAAAGGATGGCTTGAGGCATACAGGGCAGGAAAGGATGGCTTGAGGCATACAGGGCAGGAAAGGATGGCTTGAGGCATACAGGGCAGGAAAGGATGGCTTGAGGCATACAGGGCAGGAAAGGATGGCTTGAGGCATACAGGGCAGGAAAGGATGGCTTGAGGCATACAGGGCAGGAAAGGATGGCTTGAGGCATACAGGGCAGGAAAGGATGGCTTGAGGCATACAGGGCAGGAAAGGATGGCTTGAGGCATACAGGGCAGGAAAGGATGGCTTGAGGCATACAGGGCAGGAAAGGATGGCTTGAGGCATACAGGGCAGGAAAGGATGGCTTGAGGCATACAGGGCAGGAAAGGATGGCTTGAGGCATACAGGGCAGGAAAGGATGGCTTGAGGCATACAGGGCAGGAAAGGATGGCTTGAGGCATACAGGGCAGGAAAGGATGGCTTGAGGCATACAGGGCAGGAAAGGATGGCTTGAGGCATACAGGGCAGGAAAGGATGGCTTGAGGCATACAGGGCAGGAAAGGATGGCTTGAGGCATACAGGGCAGGAAAGGATGGCTTGAGGCATACAGGGCAGGAAAGGATGGCTTGAGGCATACAGGGCAGGAAAGGATGGCTTGAGGCATACAGGGCAGGAAAGGATGGCTTGAGGCATACAGGGCAGGAAAGGATGGCTTGAGGCATACAGGGCAGGAAAGGATGGCTTGAGGCATACAGGGCAGGAAAGGATGGCTTGAGGCATACAGGGCAGGAAAGGATGGCTTGAGGCATACAGGGCAGGAAAGGATGGCTTGAGGCATACAGGGCAGGAAAGGATGGCTTGAGGCATACAGGGCAGGAAAGGATGGCTTGAGGCATACAGGGCAGGAAAGGATGGCTTGAGGCATACAGGGCAGGAAAGGATGGCTTGAGGCATACAGGGCAGGAAAGGATGGCTTGAGGCATACAGGGCAGGAAAGGATGGCTTGAGGCATACAGGGCAGGAAAGGAAGGGAAGGTTTGCCTGCCGCGGGCATTGGGCCACATCTTGGTATCAGGGGTCAGTGTAGGGGAACTCCTCAGTTATTGGACCTCCTTCCTGAGCCAGTTGGGGGTTGCTCCTCTGATTGGATCTTTGTGCCTCCATGTTGTATCTGCACTCTGAAATGGCGCTCACAGCGGCACAGGCGATCGGCATAGACCGCGACCTGTTTAATGAGACGGCTTCCTTCCACGCAGGGATTGACTTCATGATTTTCAAGTACTTGAAAGCTTTTCATTAGTCGGAATTAGGATTTAATTTCAGTTTAACCACATAAATAATTCATTCAGATGTTCTCCAAGCTGTTCCCGGGGCGGATTCTCTACCCGGAGACGCGCGAGATGGAAGCTCGTCTCAGCGCAGATTATTCTTGTGGTTTTGGCATCACCCCAGTGCCGTGGATTGCGGTCACACGGAAGCCAAGTCCATGATCTGGAACAACGCCGAATCCTCCGTACATTATACACACCGAGGAGGGGGCCGCAAAATTGACGGCGTCACGCGCCACAAAGCAATGAAAGGGTTAAGAGCAGCGAGGGTGTGAACGCAACACGGCTGCGAATCGGTACAAGGACGACAGGTCGTGTGCTCACACAGAGCAGCCAATCACAATGCAGATACATTCCCAGCGCTAATAATATGAGACAGGAACAGTCCTTTGAAGTGGACATTTTCCGAGCGTTTCAAGCGACGCAAACGGAAAGAGATCTCGACTCGAGGGGCGTGTTGCACTCAGAAGTGGGAGGGATTTATTGGATTTTGGGTAGCCAGAAGACATTTTAAATTAGCGCAGATCGGAAATATTACGGGTGTCTCCCAATCGCTCGCTCGGAGTATGGAGGTCACGTGCGCTGTGTTCAGAGCTTCTAATGGCCCACGATCGGATCTCAGCCTCCCGTCTATTCATAGGGCTAGCTCCAGACACCCGCACGCACTGCAATTACGCATCGTAGAAGGGAGTGCAAGCGCCCAGCCCCCCTCTCTAACAGGGGAGACTTACGTGTCTGAATCGCGTAACGCATCTCCCATCACGCTCTGTCACGTAACTCCTCCCATCACGCACTGTCACATAACTCCTCCCATCACGCACTGTCACATAACTCCTCCCATCACGCCGTCGTAGGTCCCCTCTGGTTTTAGTGGCTGCACTTGCATACGGTTCTCTTCTGCGCATACGCGGTGCAGCGTTTCTCAGAGATACGTTAAACCATCGCGCATACGTCCTAGTCTTTATCGAGCTCACAATCCGCGGCTCCACATTGCAAACAAGGAATCCTCCGGGGGGCGCGGCGTATAACGTATAGAGGCAGCGAGGGGCCACGGACGAGCTGTCATTCTGCCACTGCCCAGTCTGTGCCCTCTTCCTCCCTGGCACACGCGGCTCTTGGTGATGTCACAGCTGTATCGCCGCCATGTCCCCTCTCCGGGTTTATATCTTGCTGTTTACAGACATCTTGATACACGGCCTGCTTGGTGTGTGTTTAGTGAGCGGACGGTCTCCTGTTCCACGCCGCGGGACACTTTACCTGGATATATATTCATAGGAAGAGATCTGAATACACAACAATAGCGGAGAAATCACAGGCTGCGCGGCACAGGAGACGCCACTTTCACGGATGATTTCCTGCTCATCCATCCATCTACACACAGACACGTTCATAGAGGGGGTGATCGCAGGCGCTGGAGAACTACAAACCCCATCATGCTACAGAATATCAGAGGCGTGACTTGTATCCGTTACAGGAGGCGTGTCTTGTATATAATTGTCGATGTGAGAACAGTTCTTGTGTCGGTGAATAATTCCCCTGCACATTGATAGTTGCTGCTCTGTTATATACAGGGAGGGAGCTGGAGCATTATATTATGGGGTGACTGGGACTATGCGCACTGCCGGGGGTGAAATCACAAAGGGCCCGATCCAGACCTATGCTGGCTGGCGTTAAGACGCCACCCAGCAGCGTAAGATTGGCTTCAAAAGCCGATCTGCGCATGCGCCGGGCAGATGATGCTACGGCAACGGCCGATCAAGGATCGGGCTTCCGTAGCAGCGCCTAGTAACACTGAAGGGGCGCCCCCCCCCAGCGTTACTACGTTCAGGTTAGTGGAGGTGGGCGGGGGGAGGTAGTTTAATGAGGGAGGTGTTAGCAGGCACACGCTCCTGTCCCAGCGTATTTTCCCTCGCTTAGGCCAGCTGGAGTTAGGGTAGCCTTCACCGTAAGCGAGGGAAAATACGCTCGCACAGGGGGAGTGTCAGGCAGAGTGATTTACTAAGCACAGCGCATCGGCGTAGGTCTGGATCAGGCCCAATGTCTCGGTAATATACCGTATAAAGACATTACAGCCAGCCGCCATTGCCTCACGTTCCCTCCAGAGCAGGCGCACTAGGCGCTGTTAAGGGTTTGGACTCCGTAGAGCAAAGAAGCAGCTCCCTGGCACAGCGATGCCTTTGTGCGCGGCCGCCCGCCCTCCTCTAATCTTCCCGGCTATCTCCAGTAGCCGAGAGAAGGGAAATGTGCTGGGTGAGGGCCTAACAAAAGGGCCCTTTCTTCCTCACCCCGGCCTGTATATATGTTTATGCTGCTTCCCCCTCACCCGCTTCCTCCTCAGCTAAAGCCTCGTCTGGAATGAATCACTGAACAAAGGCGCTGGGACTTCCTAACGAGACCCGTCACCTATCCAGGCCAAAACTGACCCAGCTGACTCAACCCCCTGCGCCGGGAGCCCTGGCGTCCAGAAGAGAAGCCGACGACGCGAGCTCACATCTCGCCGTTCAGTCAGTAAATGTTTGCACAGTCCGATGCATCGCGCTATGAAACCGTTAATATGTATTTAATAAACGGTTTACTGAATAAGGTATTAGTAACGTGTTAATACGGTAGCACGCCCATGAAATAGAACGATCAGTCCAACGCTCCAGAGAAACGCAAATAAAGCGATACAAGTCTGAGAGAGGGTGAAGATACGTAGACGGCGCAGTGTTACGGTGAGCAGGACAGGTGACGCCGCAGACTGTTTTGTACGCTGAAGTTGCTCCGGCTGACGGTGGTGTAAGTAGCGGAACATTTGCTCTCTGTGTACGGCGCAGAAGGCGCGCTCTCATCTGGGCCTCAGCGACGTCGGGGAATCGGGAAAAGGTTCTGATCGTTATTGTTATTACGCAGTATTTATATTTAATGCTGCAAATTGTCCACAACATGGACGCAGACTCGAACGCAAATACGAACGCATCCTACGTGATGTATTTCCAGACCCAAATGATGAGAGGCGTCTATGGGATACATACGCGCACAGTGACATCACTGCAAAAGAAAAGAGTAAAAACTGATATTATAATGTAATATATAATAATAATAATAATAATAATAATATATTTTTAAAGCAACACAATCATCAGTGTGCCGATTGGCATACACACCCATTCCTTTTCGCAGGACCCGAAGGAAGGGAGGGTTAGGGTTAGGGTTAGGGTCAGGCTAAGGTGCGGGGAAGGGATGGTTAGGGTCAGGCTGCGGGGGGAGGGGGGTGTTATGGTTAGGCTATAGAGAAGGGAGTATTAGGTCAGGCTGCAGGGAGGGGGGTCTTAGGGTTAGGCTATAGAAAACGGAGTATTAGGGTCAGGCTAGGGAGAAGGGAGGGTGAGGGTCAGGCTGTGGGGAGGAAGGGTTAGGGTTATGGAAGGGGAGGGTTAGGGTCAGAATTAGGGGAAGGGTTGGGGTAGTTTTTAGGCTAACCTATCGGAGCACCGTGTTCGTTTGGCTGAAAGAACGGCCCTATTGAAATACAGCTGTTCTTAGCGGGGACCCACACACCCCACTTGTAACTCAGGGTCCGCTCCAGAGATGGGTGGACGCCGGACCAGGTGTCGTGATTTTTCACGCTGATGTTCAGAAATTATTTACACACAATGGCGGGCGATGGAGACCTAAATGCCACTCATAGGGCGCGTCATGGTAGAGAAGAGGAGGATGCACGTGGTCAGTGTACAGTAAGGGCGTGGCATGCAAATGCGTCCATTCCACAGCCAAACGCAGGCGTTACACTTTGTGCATTTCATACTTTTCATACTTTGTGCAGCTAAAAAAAAATCTTTTTTCTAGTTATTAATTAATAAAAATATTTTTTTTAACTTTTTTTTACCAATGAATCGCCTGTCGTCCGCCATGTTTCACGTTTAAGTGCGCAGGATTCTCGAATGCTCAATAATCGGAAGTAAATTGTGTCCAACGTCAAAGTGGCACGGGGCCCATGTTACGTGTGATTTATTCTTAGGGATTAACATGAGGAGAACAATCATCTTTTCCTGTTTCTCTCTCCGCCGTGACGTCCTCTGGAATTTTTTGCAGCTCCGTCTGATGCTTCAGTCCGTTCCCCCAGGGTTTTTCAACACCTTCTCTGTTCCTTTTTGTTTGCACTGATATAAGACAGGGAACATGCAAAAGAAGCCGAGATTCCAAATGTCAGCGACGGCGGCGAATCCGTTCTGGTATTTGCTTCTTTCCTTAAAAATAACTGTATCTGATTGAGCAGTAAAAGCAGCCGGTATTATTACTGCCCTAATTCTACCCCGGGTCACAGTCCTGCGCTTCCCTGTCTGATAATCTGGGGGGGGGACGTCGCAATAATTTCTCTAAGGCCGCGAGTCCGCCTGGACACGTTAAGAAGATTGTTCTTATAAATGGACTTAGTGAGGTCAGCGCTTCTGAAAGGAAAAGAGATTGTTTAACAGATGCATGATAAACAGATGATGAATAACGGGCGGATCCAGATTCTGATGTCTGACTGCGCTAGGCGATTGCGATTCACGCAATTGCGTTGTAACCACTCTCACGGGCGCCTTTGGTTCTCTTCCGTGCACACTGGGCAAACAGCGGGAAGTATGAGTTATGAGGTTTCATTTATTTTAGCACTTTGTGAAAAGGAAAAGAAGCTCAGAACGGGCCATTACTGCCCTAAATCATTCAAAAGGATTATTATATATTAAAACGCAAGGGCCAGAATTACTAAGCTGCGGGTTTGGAAAAGTGGAGATGTGACCATAGCAACCAATCAGATTTTAGCTGACATTAAGTATGTAATAGGAAGTGAGAGCTAGAATCTGATTGGTTGCTCCACTTTTCCAAACCGGCAGAAGGAATACTGAAACCTTCAACTAGGATTCACTATCAAAACAAATTGTGTGTGAAAGTGACAATAGTGACAATAGGGACAATAGTGACAATGGGCTGGATCCAGACTTAGTTAAGTGCTTGAACTTCGTTACTCCTGGGCTAAACCATGTTGATTTCAGGGGGAGTCAAGGTAATTGTATTCTATGCATGCA
>WWET01008931.1:0-20987 GCA_011038615.1 Limnodynastes dumerilii
AGAAACCAAGAAGCCTGATCTGTGCCCTAGAGATATGGAGTAAACAGTTACACCCCTTTCATTGTCTCTTCTGTAACCAGTCATATGTAGATTGACCAAAAGGTGCTGACCAATCAGAATATCACACCAATCAACTGTTTCCTCTTCTTCTGCATATCTTGCTCTCTCACCCCCTAAGCTCATGAATGACAGTCTGATCTTATAGGGATTGCAGTCTGCTCTCATCTAACACAGGAAATCTAGAGACAGTCACTTATAAACATCTGAGAGAAGAACTCACCGACCGGCATCTGTGTAAGGACTATCTCACAGACACTTTCATTTATTCAGGTATTTGATAAGTTATAAGAGGATAATACAATAGTCCATAGCTTGCTTTTCTTTCTCTTATTGTCTGTAAGTAAAGTCATACTATATTGTTTATTGTTGTAGCTAGTAAATTAAAATAATTAGTTGGAATTATCTGGGGATAGGTAGAACCTAAAGGATTATAATTTTGTATTACTAATATTTAAATTCCTGGATCTCTTACATTAATATCTTGGTCAACAACTATATTTAGAATATGTTTAATAGTCTGTATAGTGTTAACATTATTGGCATGTATAATTCTATGAGATGTATATTGTTTGTGTTAATATGTAATATTGATATAATACTTTCACAAATGTTGAAGAAAAAAAAAAGTTTTTTCTTAATATAATAAACAAGAATATTAAACATTTTATTACATGTGTGTTCTATATTATATTACACTCTCTCAGAATGGCCACCAGCATTCAAGAAGTTACCAAGAATTCAGCCAAACACCTTCTACATGTGATCTCTAAAACCTCTGAGGACCTGAGGCTGATGGAGGTGACCAATCACTTTGATCTCATGAAAGAGCTTGGAAGGGGCTCTTATGGGAAAGTCTTCCTGGCCAAACACCGACCTTCAGGTAAATATTAGGGTCCATATAAAGGCCTCATGTAATAGATTCATGTCTCATTCTTCAATGTTATAAACTGTATTGTGTGATCATGAATTATGCTTTATAATAATACTAAATCAAAAGGAATGTACAGAAATATTACCATTGTCTTAAATTCTGATACATACAATTGATGGAATAGCCTCCCATCTGAGGTGGTTGAGGCCAATACAGTAGAACAAATTAAACATGCTCTCTCTGACTCTCAGCTGTCACCCCCACATCATCATGACCCATGGGATAGCATTTCATACCAGAAGTGACAATGTATTTGTCCAGGAGGTGGCAACAGTTGGAAATCTTCAGTCAATCATTAAACGCAAGGTGTGTACATACACATAAGGAACAATAATATAGGCTTGGTTTGATTTGCACTATGGGTTAATAAATTATTTTATTTACTTAATATAGTTATTTCCTTGTAATTCTAAATTTACCTATAGCCCTGCCCCTTATTAGATCCATTATAAATCTTACTCATCACAAAGGAATAATGTCCATTATTAATAGTCTTATAAAATGTATATTTTTATATTAAGAAATGTTCTACTACTAAGACTTACTAAGTCACTCTTTAGTCACACATGGTGTAAATATTGTCTCTTGTCATTTGAACAGGTTGGTTTACAGGAGGACATAGTGAAGCGTTGTAGTCTGCAGATTGCTAGTGCTTTGGACTTCATGCACTCAAAGGGAATGGTTCATCGAGACATAAAGCTGGACAATATACTGCTGATGGACACTAAGTGTCATTTGGTAAAAGTGTCTGATTTTGGATTTACAAGACTCCAAGGAACACATATAACATCTATATCCCGCTTTATACCATATACTGCTCCTGAGTTTTGTAGCTTAAAGCAGGAGGAGCGGTTACTTCTTCACCCAAGCCTTGATGTGTGGGCTTTTGGTGTTCTTATATATTTTGCCCTTATGGGTCTCTTCCCTTGGCAAGGAGCAGTGGCTGGTGATAAAAAGTACAGGGAATTTGCATGGTGGCAAGTGAAGAAGGATGCCTCAAATGCACCAGAAAAGTGGAAAAAATTCTCTCTTGAAGCCAGAAAGATGTTCTTGGAGTTGTTAGCCTTAAAAGCATCAGAAAGGTGTTCAGTAATGGAGATTGCAAATTATATTTCCCAGCCATGGAGAGCAGAGATTTCATCAGATGACAACAGAGATAATACAAGAATGTTACAGGGAATATGAAGACCCTATAGAGTCCATGTTTTATACAAAACGTTGTGCAATAGATAACCTCAATTTTATTAGAGATGAGGTATCAACATGTGACTTTGACTTGGGGACCCTTTGTCAGCCATGGTTACCCATCCAGAGACAGATAATGTTATATATTGCAAATCCTACTTTCTTTTCACAGCATTTACCTATTTACTTTACTGCATCTCTACTCAGTTCCATATCTACAGTATCATTTTATACAGTCCCAGTTAGTCTACAAAATCCAGCAACTTTACCTGACCGTCTGGTTCAATATGTTCTAACTATTGACCTACTATAAGAATTATATTTGACACTACAGCGTCTTTTCTCTTTCATTACTCATTTTTAACTCTTCTTGGTGGATTTTATATTGGTCTTTCCCTGTATCTGCATAAATAACAAACAAATTGTGGGTAGAAAAGAAGATGAACTTTTTAAATAATATACATTTACATAGGTCAATGACATGTCCCTGTTATTTTAACTGATTTTTGTATTTTGTTTTAATAAAACAGTTTATATATCTTTCAAAGATTCAGTGATTTATTTTCATTTAAACATGTTCAATATGCAGAAAATATTTGTGTTTCTGTAAGCAGCATAAGATGCAGTAATACTCTGCATCTGAGGTAATGTAGAGGCTGATTCAGAGTTTGGGAGTAAGGATTAAAAAGGTGCAAGTGTACAGCTCAGCCAAACAATTAGGGGTGTTACTTTTCTTTGTTTATTAATTTACTATAATATTTTGCATGTATCGTCATTGGCTGTGATTTCTTCAAAAGGAAAGAAATCACTAAACAGATTTTTAGAAATATACCTTGATACAGAGTTAGGTTTCAATATTAATTGCTGATATACACAATTCATTTCTGCTGTTTGAGTGTTGTGTTTTTAGGACCCAGCACTTGGGTTTAGGATTTTTTTTTATTAGTAGTCAATATTGCTTTGGGGTACGTCATTTGTTTTTTCACTTAGTAGGTTTAGATTAGGACTGGTATTGATGGTCCGTTTACTATGTCATAATTGAGTTTTTTCATGTTTTCTTTTCTTAAGACTAAGGATCTCTAGAACCCACATCTGAAGAAAGTCAGCGAATTAGACCAGCTGCCTTTTAAGCATATATAAGATTTTTATATGGTTATGTCAATATTAGAGTAACATTTCTATTTGAAGAATGATTATATTAAGGAGTGACAGACCAATGTAATAGACAATAGGGTCATTGTCTAAAGTGCTAAAAAGATATGACATCATAGCATCCTAAACTAAGTATATTGCTTATATCATATCATATATCATATCATATTATAAACCTCCTTATATCCAACAGGATCTCATTATTTAATTTGTTGTTGACAGGTTCCACAAATCTTACACTGACCACATCTGTGGTACCCTTTGGTCCTAATATAAGGTTTGTCCTTATTATGGAATGTAATTCTAACTAATTTATTTCTCAGATTTTTGAATTTTTTGTAAATAAAACTGGGTTTAGGAGGTAAAAACGTTTTGATGGATAGGTCTTAAAAAAAATCTGCCAATGTTTTCTAAGAACAACTTCCTTATTGAGAAATTGTTAAGAAAATATTATTTATGAGTCTAAGGCAGTCGAGTTAACAGAACAATTTGTGGATAAGGGATATGACAGAAGACCTATATGTATGATCGCTAAAGACATTAAAAAGACACAGGGAAACCCTTATCCCAGATAAAAATGGGCCCAAAAAATTGACAACAGCTTCAGTACAACCTTCATTTCACATTATATTAAAGAACATAAGGAAGTCGAGTTTTTTTTAAAGAAACATTGGAAGATTTTATTACACGATAAATACAGATAAAGATGTCAATTAGATGGAAAAGTATGAAAATCAAGCAAAACTGATTTACTCCATGTTTGTTATTGTAGGAATGTAACAATTATTTTGCTGATGTTATCTGTATAACATATCTGTTAAGGTAAAGCTTATAACAATATTGTGTTATTTATACACTAGCGATGCTCCTATAATAAAGAATGGAAATAAAGTCTTTGTTTACATGTATCACTTGAAGCTATAGTCTTTGTTTAGGGTGTGTCCTGGGATTGTCATTACCATACGACTACTCACTCCCAACAGTCTGGGAAAGTGTATTACACTCTATCATACAATGAATACAGATTTTCTTCCCACTATACACTCCATCAATTAAAATATACATTAGAATTCAAACTTGCCATACTGGGTGAATATTGGAAATTCTTGAATGAAGCTTATGCTGCAATCTAATGCATTACATTCCCAAATACAGAAAAATATAGAATTTTCTTATATAAACTCCATTCTAAACAGAAGAAGAAAAAAAAATAGGGGCTGATGAGTGCACTCTTATGGTCCTTATCAATAATAATCTAAAATATTAGATAACTTTATTAGTATACATTAAAATATGAAAATTACTGGGTCCATATAAATGGGCAGGGAATGAGCAGCATGAAGGGAAGAGTGGCAAGGATGCCAGCGAAATATAAAAACACCAAAAAATTAAATTATAGTGTTCAGACAAGACAAAATAGTGATATAAAAACAAACAGATACATGAGGGAACTATCAATATGTTGTTAGTAATAAATTATATTTCTGTTTAATCCCAATATTTAATATTATTATTCTCTTATATATGATATATTGGTGATCACAATACCCAAGTGTATAACTGCAGGTACACCAAAGAAACAGTACGTTAAATATACAAGAACATAGTTCCAATTATATAGTTAATAGCTTAAGTTAATTATATCCTCAATGATATTTAATTTGATATTTAATTAGTATGAAACTATAATAGTAGGAAAATACTGTTACCAGTATAAATTAATTATACATATATTGATGGTGATGGTTGATTCCTAGAGACAGTTCTCTAAAAGAAATGTATTATTTTTAAAGAAATAATTATAAGTAATAAAGAGAACTGTCCTAAATCAGTTGATAGAGAATCAAATAGCCACAGGCTCTATGATGAATTTAATAATTAACGTGGGGTGAAATTCCCCATAGTGATCCAAATAGGAGAGCTAGTCAGGGCTGTTCAAAATAAAACTGAAATGACGGACAGCGAGTCCATGTCGCGTCTCTGCCTTAAGCTAGAGATGCGGCAGGTGTGAATCCCGTAGCTCATACAAATGGGATAAATATTAAAATTAAATAAGGTTAAATTAAATAAACAACAGGTTCCCTCGTGTGTTACAAATGCCTACGCGCGTTTCGCTCGAAAGGCGAGCTTTTTCAAGGCATTTTTTTTTCTTCTTCTGTTTAGAATGGAGTTTATATATATAGTATCTTGATTTTTGTAGTGGCATGGTAGCACCGAAGGATCAACCTTTATATATAGGTGGGACAAATTGAAATAGACTAATGTTTATGGGTGGGACCCTTTAATAACTGAGTCCCTCCTGTCCCAAATATCTTATTTCCTTCTAGCAGTCCTTATAACTCTAATGTCCAATTGTTCTGTGGGCTAGGAAGTGTACTAGCTTAAAAATTTATATTTTGAGTGCGGCTCTATGTATTACAAATTAATAAACTCCATTCTATCATTTTCAGATTTGACTATTATTTCTACATTAATCCAAACTTTAAGAAGAATGCTCTATTATAAAAAAAAGGTACAGCCATGAGTACCAACATTATCCCCAGTTATAATCATTTGTTCATGGGTCACTAGAACTGGATGATAATTGTCAGATACAAAAATAGATACACAATGTGAGGAGACACTCACCTTATACAGCAGTCTATCAATATAAAAAAATGGTCCACACCGAATCTAGTAAGATACCAAAAAAAAATATATATATATATGATGGGCGATAAAGGGTGAAAAAGACCTTTTTAGAACATTAGCGCCCACCATAAAATATTTTTTCTTTTGTTATCTTTTTGGTTCTAGCTTATAATTGTGTATAAAGAAAGCAGTAAAAAGAGCATAACTATATTTTAGTAAGGCTACTGACACTATCCTTGCCTGCAGACTGTTTAATACACTAGAAACCTTGGATTAAGATTGTTGTGGGGTAAGATATTCATAAATTAAATGCAATATTTGAAAGACCTTAACTTAGAACAGAGGGCTGGATTCAGATTTAGTAACGTCAGGTGACTTACGCACGCACCTGACTTAACTGGAGGGCCCATGCACTATAGAAATCCTAGTGTAGCAATCAAACGGAAATTTTGTTCCGTCCAAGCCCATTTCCGAGGAAATAGCGGGCAGGGGGAAGCATGTAAAGTGTTCAGTGTGGGAGGGGGCTCCCACACTGTAGCGGATCAGTGGTCGTACGGACCACTGATCCACACGATTGAGTTAATGCAAGCTGCCATAAAGCCCGCACGACAGAGGGGAGTGACAGGGGGCGTGCACTCCCCTATGTCTCGCGGGAGTCTGAATCTGGTCCAGAGCCATTAAATTGTACCCATAAAATTATAAATGTAAAGATGTCTTTTTTGAATGTAGCAAAGTAATAAGAAAAGCTCATTAATTGCACATGAAGAGGAGTTCATAGCCGAAAGACAAAAGTAGTAATGTCACTTTACAGGCCATGGGTACAGCTTTACCTGCAACACTGTGCTCAGTTCTGGAGGTCACATATTCATAAAGCAAGCACATTAGAAATGATGTAAAGTAGTAAAATGTTGCTGGCCGGCATCACACAACATGCCCAGAAAGACTAAAGCGCATAGGACCAGACCAGTAACTAATAGTGATAGGAGATTTACCTGTGCCGCGTACATAAGTCTACCACCAGTCTCAGCTGCACATGCACTGACCCATAGCAGCCAAGTTATCTGAAATAAAGTTGTGGAAGTAGACAGAAGATGTCTTCTCACAATATCATTAAATCCAGCACCTTCCCATCCTCCAGCCATGGGGTCTAAGTTCTATGTACTTACCACCCATTGTTCTTACCATAAATATGGACATAAGGAGATACATTTGTTGTGATAGGTTTCTATTTACTAACTTATGTCCACATTTGCTAAACATAACTCCCCATTGTCTGCTCCTCACCCAGTAAGGTTGAGGAATCAGAATATACCATTTATCTCAAGTTTACTGGTAAGAATTGTGTCAGTTTTTACTGATGTAATTTATGGGGCTTCTCTAAAAATCCTTTTTATAAAATACAAATATAAAATCTGAGTATAGAAAGGAAACCATAAGGAAAATAAAAGAAAAGTTATGAATTTCTGAAAGGTTAATACCTTTTATAGATATTAAAACAAAAAACATCCTAACATCCATGGAGCAATTCTCATCATGGCTGTGACAAAGATATCTTATACTCTCTTCTTCATGAAGACCCTATAATAGATGTGACGCCTAAACAGGAACCTAGAAGACCTAATATGCAGTGACCTCAAATCTCTTTCATATCTGTGCTTTTCTAGTTTCACATCTGTAAATCTAAGCTCATCCCAATAAATATCCACATACTGCAGCTGAAGCAACCTCTAAGATTTCTAGCTTTATAACATTAATAACAAGAGAAAATATTTTTTTTTATATTTCTTGTCACAAGATAAAATTTTAGGAGAACTTTATACATTTAGAAATTGGGTATCAGGTAGCAAAGACTGTATTGCAAATGTATGAAAACATTTATTAATGCCATAAATTATGTTCTACTTACATTGTTGTTGTGTATAAATACAACATACAACACAGCAGTACTGCCGCAGACCTTGTTGTAAAACTTAAGGTAGCAATCTGGACACGTACATGCACTTAAAGTACAGCAGGTAAAGCGTGAAGAGGTCTGGATCTGGGTCTATGTTTGTAAAATGCGCTCTTTTGGTACAGGTTTAAAATATGGATTTAGAGGATCCAGATCAGTCCTGGTAAGTGTTCCAATGGCAGGGTGTGCCAGAGTATTAAGCGGAAATGCTGCCACTCTGTGGGTGAGCGGGGGGATGATAATGGTACAGTTAGGGTTGGTTGCAGCCCTTACATGCAATCCAGATTCCACATCACCCCAGTTATATGTGAAGACAGTTCGGATCTGTTAAAGTAGGGTCTAGCAAGTGCTACAACCACATGAGTGAGGGGAGGGTTTCCTCTGGCACGTGCAGTAGTTAGAAAGCAGCGGGGATCTAGCATCTGACCTCCACTGCCGCTCCGGATATTGAATAACCAACCTCCTTTATTAAGAGACTACACCCAAATTAAGAAAAATATGATAGAATAAAAATAATTTAGAAAATTAAAATATACAAAAAACATTATAATGAATCCTGGTGATATGGCGGATTTTCAATGTGATACATTAATGGATGTGAAGAGTGCTTGTGATTTAGATGAGAATATATAAGGATATGTTATGTACTGTACACATATATCCAATTTTGCAAAAAAGCAGCTCTAACAACAGCACGATAAAGTAGTGTCCAAACTATTCCCAACAATTGATACACAAAATAAAAACACAAAAATGCTGGAGCACTAGGAAATAACAGATACCAGAGATATACAAAATGCAATGTCTGGTGGTTGTAGGAGAGGTGATCAAACAAAAATAAAAATAAAATTAAGTTATAGAATTATAATTTAAAATGATGTCAACGTTTGTAAATAAGCACATATAATTTATTATTTCAAAACAGCATAAAATGGCAAGCATAAAATAGCCATGCAAATGGATGCAAGTGTAGGGTTAATATATAGGTGTGCCGAAGGGGGCTACCAGCTGACAGTGCAAGGAAATGTCCTAAAGATGTTAGTATGCCAGAAATGATGTTAGTAGCAAGCAAATGTTCTTGTAAGCACGGACAATGAAGCTGAACAGAAGATGGAATAATAGGGATCAACAGAGTCTTACCACAAAGTGGAGGATGTTAAGCTGACTAGAGGTCCCAAATGGTCTGTAAGATCAATACATCTCAGTCTGTCCCAGACTGTATAACGGAGCTGTGCACTGTTGGTGATTGCAAAGAAGGGAGGCTGGTCACACAATGGTAGCAGATGACACACTATTGGAGAGTAGGAGGAAGATAGGAATGAGGTTCCTTGAGGTCTTAACCCCGAACCGAAATGTAAAGATGTGACGATCCAGAACTTCCCCACAAGGTCTGTATGTCCCCAGCGCTACTGTGTGCCGTGTCGGCTCTCCGTACAGTTGGTAATAGTAAGGATGTCTGTGCCCTTCAAATATTCCAAATTAGGTGAGCAGGTGGTCCGCGGCATATTGGAGTAGATGGCTAACTCCAAATAGGCAATAGTGAATCCTGCACAGCTTAGAAAACACGTACTGTTAAATAAGCTGGTGCACCAGGTCAGTGTTCCCCACACAACATGAAAGTCACACAAGGGGCTGACGTGTTTTGTTGCCTAGGCAACTTCTTCTTCGGGACACCCATATATTAACCCCACACTTGCATCCATTTTCATGGCTATTTTATGCTTGCCATTTTATGCTGTTTGAAATCATAAATTATCTGTGCTTATTTACAAACGTGGACATCATTTGAAATTATAATTCTATACCTTTTATTTTTATTTTTATTTTTGTTTGATCACCTCTCCTACAAACACCAGACATTGCATTTTGTATATCTCTGGTATCTGTTATTTCCTAGCGCTCCAGCATTTTTGAATTTTTATTTTGTTATAAGATTTACCTTAACAGATATGTTATATAGATAACATCAGTAACAAATATGGAGTAAATCAGTTTTGCTTGATATTCATACTTTTCCATCTAATTGTCATCTTTATCTGTATTTATCTTGTAATAAAATCTTCCAAAGTTTCTTAAAAAAAATTGACTTCCTTAAGTTCTTTATTATAATGTGAGATGAAGGTTGTACTGAAGCTATTGTCAATTTTTTGGGCCTACTTTTAGCTGGGATAAGGGTTTCCCTGTGTATTTTTTAATGTTTTTAGCGATCATACATATAGGTCTTCTGTCATGTCCCTTATCCACAAATTGTTCTGTTAACTCAACAGCCTTAGACTCATAAATAAGACTCAAATATTATTTTCTGAACAATTTCTCAATAAGGAAGTTGCTTCTAGAAAACATTGGCAGCATGCTGCAGCAAGACTGATTTTCCTTGCAAACTGCTTAACTATAGCTAGTACACTGTCAGTCTCCACATTGGTTGCCTGTAAACTACAGACTCAAATACAAAATCCTCTTGCTAACCTATAAAGCTATAAACAATACTGCTACGTAAAAACGTACTTAAGTGTTACATAATCTGTATGCGCTATATAAAACCACAAAAAAGATTTATGAAGGAAGTTGCAACAGGATTTAATCAATGAAGGTATTAGCAAAAACAATGTCTAAGGGTGCTACCATGACTAATTGCCATATACAGAAGAAAAAAGAAAAGAGTTGCCTATGGCAACCACAAAGATTGGTCACTAAGGTGCACACCTTTTACTAAAGGAATGTATGTCCACACGTTTTCATCTAAAAACAATTTTCAATCTTTATTATTCATAATTTGAAAACTTGGATTAAAGTGACAACTTTTTAAAACTTGAAACATCTCACATCAGCTTACAGTTCCATAATCATTAACACCTGAAGTTAACCAGAGTATTATGCACACATAGGATACATAGTATCATCAGAAAGCCACATAATTGTGTAGTATTCAGATATGACAGTAAAAGCATGAATGCTGATATTATATTGATTAAAGAATTAACAAGAGCGTGCAAACAACATGTGTACTGGAAATCCACAAGGCAGAACAATAACGTCACAAAAAGCAACAGCAATGATACAATGTATCAATACTTATCCGTCTGTGGAATAGCAGAAAGCAGCGCCTTCATACAGCACAGGCTATCAGATGAAGAGGTAATTGGTAACAGTCAGAGAGGTATAGCTGGACCTGGGCACCCTAAACTAAAATAGATTGAGGGGATTCTAGCCCTACTGATAATTAACAGCCTCACGGCTGTGCTTCTCCCCGTTCCGGGGCCGTACCTTACCCTACTCTGTCTGACAAAAGTGGCGTGGAGAGAGCTGATGTGATGAACAGGTCCCGGTGCACGCAGGATACCTGTAACCCGACACGTGTTTCGTCTCCTTCTTCGGGGGTGAGAGTGTCTGCAGCTATGAAGTCCTCATGAATATTTAAAGGAGAAGAATCCAATCAGATTCAGAAACAGCAGGTGCTTCGTTTGGCAGTTGTGAAACTAATGATACAATGTATCAATACTTATCCGTCTGTGGAACGGCAGAAACAGCACCTTCATACAGCACAGGCTATCAGGTGAAGAGGTAATTGGTAGCAGTCAGAGAGGTAGAGCTGGACCTGGGCACCCTAAACTAAAATAGATCGAGGAGAGGCTAGCCCTACTGATAATTAACAGCCTCACGGCTGTGCTTCTCCCCATTCCGGGGCCGTACCTTACCCTACTCTGTCTGACAAAGTGGCGTGTAGAAAGCTGATGCGATGAACAGGTCCACACGGGATACCTGTAACCCGACACGTGTTTCGTCTCCTTCTTCGGGGGTGAGAGCGTCTGCAGCTATGAAGTCCTCATGAATATTTAAAGGAGAAGCATCCAATCAGATTCAGAAACAGCAGGTGCTTCGTATGGCAGTTGTGAAACTAAAAACAGTCAAAGATGCAGCCTATTAGTATCGACATTATACATTTTACCAACTTTAATGGACCCATAAAAGCTGCAGACGTTAATAAAAACAAGAGTGGACAGAATCAAACCTGGTATTTCATTTATTTATAATTGGCTTATATTTGTAATTAATTAGCATTGCCATTTTTTTTAAATAAAGACACTGTTGTCAATGTATCACATATTATCGTTTGCAAGGATACTATAGAATTATCAATATAAATGTTCTACAAGATATACACTTTTCTTGAGAGACAAATCTTTAGTATAAGACATACCAAACAAATTTTTCACAGTGTTATATCAAAAGAAATAGTGAAGGAAAAGTTGGGAGGAGTCAAAAGGATTGTCAAAAGAAGAAGGGAAGGGGGAGGGTGTTTCATTTCATGCTTAATTACAGGGGTAACAATGCAATCCCCCCCAAAAAAAATTTTCTCATAGAATATAACAACATTCACCCTCACAATAGGCAATGATGAAGAAAAAGGAATACAAAGAAACCCATACATGATTCAATGTAGTGATTTATATAAATTAATTTTTGTAGTTATTAAATTAGATTAGTCAGGCCAGAACCATCACAAGAACACTATGTGTCCTATAAGAGCAGGTATTTCTAAGCACCACATTTTTACCACATTTATATAAAAATCTTCACATTAGATCATTTTTAGTATAGTACATAATCACAAGAAAGGGGAAAAGGTACTATGTTCGTTAAGTCCCTTAGGGGAGACCGTATCCAGCAGGAACATCCACTTTAGTTCTCGTTGCAATAATACTTTGTCTATGTCACCCCCACGTAAATTGGTTTGAATTTTTTCAACCAAAAAGGCTTTGAGGCCACTAGGGTCACTTCGGTGATATTTTAGGAAGTGACGTGCTACTGGAGTTAAGGTTTTTAACTTCTTTGAGTCCTGTTTACTAGATTTTATCGTGCCTATATGCTCCAATAGCCTGATTTTTAATTTCCTAATGGTCTTCCCTACATAACGTAGTCCGCAGGGACAGATTAGAATGTAAATAACATGTGCAGAGTTACAGTTCAAAAAAGTAGGCATCAGATGTATTTGGTTAAATCTATCAGTAACGGACTGAATTGAAGCATATGTCTACAGGCTTTGCACGTTCCACAGGCATATGAGCCTTTTGTGCTTAAGTTCTTTGTGCTCCTACGTCTAACAAAATGGCTGCACGTCAATCTGTCATGGAGACTTTTTGCTCTTCTCCATGTCACATTTAATTTGTCACCCAGGGCCTCAGCCAAATCATCATCCACCTGTAGGATATGAAGATTTTCATTCAAAATTTTAATAATCTCATCGGATTCAGAGTTAACATCACTTATGAATCTGATGATAGAGGGGGTGTCAGCAGAGTCTTGATTTTTAGGATTTTTAAGTTTAGGGTATAACAAAAGTTCCCTATCACTGTTAAGGGCATTCTTATAACATTTTCTCAGAAGTTTATCGTTATAACCCCGTGCTTGTAATCTGTCACGGAGCTCATTGGCTCTGATTTTAAATTGAGCAAAACTTGAGCAGTTTCTCCGTATCCTCAAGTAATCGCCTTTGGGAATCGCCCTCAAGGTGGCTTTGGGATGTAAGCTTTGATTATGTAGAATACTGTTGGTTGCAGTGGACTTTCTATATAGATCAGTGGTCACATTCCCACCCTATACCCTGCACTATATAAAAACCTGTTAATAAATAAATAATAAATAAATGAATGGCATCTGTCTAAAGCAGAAATTTATTCAGAATTGTGTCTCCATACACCAGGTGTATGAAATATGAATGGTAGTGGTGGTGGTGATGGTGGTTGTGGCTATAGAATAGTAATTGCACAGTAAGGGCATTCCAGAGCCCTTATGTGGTATCAGGTAGCAGAAACAATTATTAATGTTGTATATTATGTTCCACTTATAATGTTGTTGGTTTTACACACAACACAGTAAGTTTGGTGATATAATACCTGGAGTAAGGTTCACAAATAGATGAGGAATAAGAATTAATTAATTCCGTTGTTATGCAAATCTATCCAAACAATGTGGCGTTATTTGCACAACCTACACAAAAGGATCCATCAGCCAATCAGGAGCCTCCAGAATCTTCATTCTCCCCCACCTTATTGATATAAACCAGACATATTCCTCTCCTATCAGTCACTTTCTCTACACCCAGAGATTCAGACTGACTGCTTTACTGCAGAACATATTGGAGTTTGTGAAGAAATTTCAAGACATATAAACAAGACTTTAAATTCTACACTCGAGACTAGATAAACTATCATTACAAGGTAAGTTTCTTCTATCCAATGTAGAATACAGTTAATGTTGTGATATGGCATTCTATATCTTAATTGTTAACTATTGATAATCTGCATAGTAGCTATTCCAAATAGTTGGAATTTGATGAGGAATTGCACTAGAGAAACTTGTCTGCAAACTGTTAATTATGGGAAGTAACTCAATATACTTGAATTATTTTTTACATTCTGCTAGAATCTAAAGATTATAGCCTCTACTGGTCATACGTACTGTGTTGTTGGTGTGGAAAGTATTATTTTTATCATTTTTTTTTTAACTATTGCACTGATTACAGATTATTACTGAATGATCTAAAATGATTATAATCTTATCACAGACCAGAAGATGGCACTAAAGGTCCTGGACAGGAAGAGATCCTTTCTCATGGAGTTCAGCGTGTCCTTTCTCCTCTCATCTCATCCCGATATCATTGCCAGCTTTGGGACCACATTCCAGAACTGCGACCATTATGGGTTTGCCCTGGAGCTGTCCCCAGTAGGTGATTTGTTCTCCCTCCTTGAGCACAATGTAAGTATTTGTTGTTGTAAAATTGATTTTTCTTAGTTCTTTATAACTACTGATAAATATCTTTTTTAACACTTATATGATGCTGAATTCATTTTTTCTTTTTCAGACCAAACCTCCAGAACACATGGTAAATAAATGTGCCCTGTAAGTAGCCAGTGCTCTACAATTTATAGAAAGTAAAGGACTGGTGCATATGGATATTAAACTTGAAAATATCTTGGTGTTTGACCATGAATGCCACTGCATTAAAATTACAGACTTTGGCCCTGCACGTTTCAAGGGAAGAGTTACTCAGAGCAGGTCTGGAACTGTCTCCTACATGGCTCCTGAAATGTGTCAACTTGCTGATAAGGGCAGTTTGATTGTAGACACAACCCTAGATGTGTGGGCTTTAGGAGTAATTCTTTACTGCTTACTCACTGGAGATCTTCCATGGAAATCAGCAATCCCTGGAGATAAAGGGGCTGATTCAGAGATACAATTTTATTTGCGAGCTTATATTTAGGAACGCAACGCAATGCTGGTCAACTACTCTGAATAACACGCCCACAGTAGACGTCTGAAATCAGCGATCACAAATTTAAGATCTTATGGTAAGAGTTAGTTGCGCATATTTGCGGTCGTAAATTTATGTGCGTACATTTAAGATCTTAATTACTTTCCTTACGTTCTGATGTAAGTAAGATCTTAAAATCGTTGTTTATTCTATATAATATGTAGCATTCTAACATCAATACATAAAGGATATTTTAATAATATTTTACTCCTTTTAAACGTAATTAAAGATTAACAATGTGTTTGTTTTTTTTGGGGGATAAATTTAACATAAATAGTAAAATATATTTTAATAACATAGGACCTGATTCACACTTAAGAATCTTCTTAAAATAAGAACTTAAAGTCACTCCTGGGCAAAACCATGTTGATTGCAGGGGGAATTAATTTAATTGTATTCTTTGCATGCAGGGATATATCTTTGAATTGCTTACTGCACACAGATACTGACCAGCTTTACTATTACACTGTTATTTAGACTTGGGCTGGGAAATATCACCTCTCAACACTAGTACTGTTTGCAACAGATGAAATATGACTCCCCTGCAATCAACATGGTTTAGCCCAGGTGTGACTTAGCCCAAGAAGTTCTTATTTTAAGAAGATTCTTAAGTGTGAATCAGGTCCATATTGTCATTTGACGGTATAATTTGACACTTTAATAATGTTTTATAATTGTACTTCATTAAATTGAAAGTTTACTGATGTCATATAGGGAAATTTGACAAAAAATAATATTTATGTTTATGTGTCTCATAATGCAGTTATGTCAAAAAGAAAAGTACGTAACTTTCATGCTATATTAATTATCACTCCACGTGGTTTAATGTTTATTCATATTTCAAAGAACACAAAATGTTTAATAAAATTATAATGATATTATATTATTATCATTCTTGAATGTAAAAATATGAACATGTTAAACATTGTGACCATTAGCAGACATTATCAAATGTATTCTATATTAATTTCATGTCTAAATCTTGTTTTGCAACACTTGTGTAGTCGTTTAAAGAAACAAATCACACTTTATATTGTTAGGCAACATTTATATCTATCCTGTTGCGTATCAAATATGATTTGTAGCATGCATTTTCAACAAATATATATGTTTGCCTCATGTATGCATGCATGGTGTTTTACTTTAGAAACACCTGTGGAGGTATAGATTCAAAAACCTACGTATAGTTTACACTTTTAAACAGCGTTTCAACAATGTTATCCCTAATTTATATAGTGTGATACTTGTCTGTATAACTATGTTGTCTATAGTGTCTTAGCAAAATAAATCCTATGTAACTTTTATCCAATCACACAATCATTTTGTATGCTATATAATTTATACATAAAACACATGAACATAATTTTTGTTTTGGTTATGTTTAATGTAGGTCAAATTATAATGTTAAAATACTCCCAAACCTATAAGTGAAGGTAAAGTTTATAGTTATTTACAATAAAGTCAATAACTTAAACATCTACATTCATGTATATTTAATATTAAAGGTTAATGCAATTGTTATTGCTTTCTCAAAGCAAAACAAACACACATTTTTTATTCGCCACGTGTAAAATATGTTTCCTGGTGTGATGACAAATGTCTGTAAATTTTATTTGGACATATTACAAATATACATCATTATAAATGTTAACACAGGATAATACATTATTTACATACATATATAATACATATGTGTGATATTTCTGTACAGATTATACAAAACTAAAATTAGATATAATTGTTATGTTAATAATTATTGTATCATGATCCTTGCTATCTTATGTGTATGATAGGTTGTGATTTATATTATAAATCATGTAAGCTTAGCATTGTTGTTGTTAATATTAAAACAGTGCCAATAAATTAGAATTATAACATATTTGCTATTCCAAAACATATTTAAGTGTATGTATCCTAACACATTTTATAATAGGGTCATAATAAAGGTGTAAAAGTGTAACCTCATTATATGAGTTAAATGGTATCACACTATAACTGCATAAATGAACGACATGTTAATCACATCGGTGTATTTTTATAGAAGGAAATTGTGAACGATTATTTTGTACATATAATTTACTTATTAGCTATAGCATTAACATATTTAATTAATATGTTATTCGGAATAATTAATGCAGTTGTCATGAATGGAAAGTAATCCTTATACCTGTTCAAATTCCATTTGAAAGGAATGTTTGACACGCCTGCACAATTGATAATTTCATATATTATTTTACATCAATAATATTGTTATATAGTTGTCATTGCATAATAATATTTACATTTAAAATATAAAACTGGTTAATGTTTTCACATTAAATAATATATTGTGTTAAAAGGTCTTTTGAATCACGTTTTAATTTTGAATTGTATGTAAACGTAGGTATATCATATTTGTTTAAATTAAAAATTCGTTAAGTTTCATGTTTTCATATTGTTATTGATGTGATATGTACACAATTACATAAACATAAATGTAATTCTGCACAAAAGTCACATTAATAATAGTAAATTTTGTTGTTGGTTAGAATATGTAATTCTAAATATATTTGGAATATAAATGTGTTTTTAAACCTTTATTTGTTTTTGATAACATGACAAGTCCATAACACACAATTTACAATATGCATTTTACAATGACATGAGTCAAAATACTGCACTATATAACGGCAGGAAAGGCTGCAACATCTCATAATTTTGAATCAACATATTCCCTCTCTGTGTAGTACACAAAACGGGGTACATTCTCGTCTTAGTTAATATGGTTAGTCCATCCTGGACTAAAAATAGACCTTGTAGGCTTTTTAATTTTAGCAATGTAAGGTGTTATGTGCTGTAGCCAAATGACACATCCATATTATTTAGTTTGAAATGTTGCAAACAACTATTAAAATAATAACCATGGTATTTACATTGTTATTGTTCAAACATAAATATTTCCCTTGTGTAGTGTTTACATCTCTCTCTAAGATAAGTTACTCATTAAAGACAATCATGTATTGTAGTTGTATCTTTATACTTTCTACATCTTTAATAAAGGTTTTATTTTTTTCAGCTAATATCTAAATCATTAAAAAAACATCTGTGTATTATGTACAGTTGTACATTTAAAAAGGTGTGTTTTTACTTAGCGATTATTATTTTATTGATTATAAACATGTATCTGTTATTTATTTGTATTTTCATAGATTGCACACACACATAAAAATAGCCAGGGTTTGTTTGTGTCAGTGTGATACTACCGCTATGCAGGCATAATTACAAAGATGTTCCAAAAAAATATACATTACAACAACATTGTGGAAATGTTCCAGTGGCAGTAGCCACCCTCTTCACATTTGCACACAAATTTCTATGATATATTATTTCATTATAATTCTTCAGTATGTCCACTTTACACTTTGTATATGTTTCTGAATTATAACATATTTTGTATATACAATAAAAAAAATCTTTAGTGTCTATCATTTAGATTGTAAAAAATATATCAATAATTGTTCAAACATTATTTTTGATTGGTTAAATAATAATATTATTAATAGATGTGTCCATGTGTGTTTTAATGTAATTTAAAGTTAGTTACAAACAATAATAAATATTTAGATTAACACAATCCATGTGTTTAAATGGTTTATTAAAAAAACAAATAATTTACCTTATGTTTTACTATTATATGAAATAGATTATAACAATAATAATGTTTAAAATAAATTAATCATTGATGTTAAAATTGTTTGATACATGTATAATTTTCATGTGCTAACATTTTAAATTAGTATTTTTTACTACATTCATCATTATGCACATTTATTAATATATTGGACATGTAAACAAACTTTGAAAACAACCTTTAGATTTCCAAAATATTTTATTAACCAACATTACACACTTGCACAATAAATAACCATGAATCAATTGTTAGTGAATTGTTCAAACAAATGCACATTTTTTTAATTGTGTTAATTATCTTTATTTCATTTTGTATAACTCCTAACTATATTTATTAATTCTAAATATATATTCAAAAATCACATAACAAACTTTATTTATCCTTTTTTATTATACACACAATATTAATTTAAACAATATTTGTACACATTTCATGCACACACATGGAAAATATTACAGTCACAATCATTTTGTAGATAACGTCTTTCATATAGACATCTTATTGTAGCAATGTTTTCATTGTGTCACAGGAAACTTCTTTAGCCATACAACTTTAAACATCTGAAATATAAAACAAACATTAGAATCAACATTTAACACACTCAGCTATTAGAAGTTATATGGCGATACCCAGCTATTCAATTGACAAACAGTGCATGTAAAATATTATTCATTTACACACGTGTACTCATAGCATCTTTGTAAAAATCATTACTTAGAAACAGTTCTTGTGCATAACTACTGACAATAACATTATTCATCTTAAAAACATTACATTATTGATTCTTAAGATTAAGGGGCTGATTCTGAGTTACACATCCAACCGTTTATTTAATTCAAAAGTGTACACCTGACCAATACCACGCTCAGCTGCAGGGGATTCAGAATCTTATTGTAAAACCATATTTAAAATTAGGATGTTAAGTTTCTTTGCTCAATTATCTCTTATAGAATAAGCATACAGCTAACGCAGTTGTTATTTTTTTGTACTAAAATACAACATTATATGCATGCAATTCTACTCAAATAGATACTATAATCTTAGTTAGCTAAATGGTTTGGTCGAGCTGTACACTTCCACCTAGAAAAAGGTGCATGTGTAACTCTGAATCTGCCCCTTAATATTTAAACATTAAAATCATCACACATTATATGCTGATAGTGTTCAATTTCATTCATATTCAGTGCAGTTGGAATGCACAGATTTAAACTGCACTATAATGAATTCATACCAAAAATTATTCATTACTAAAGAGTCCTTTTCCATCACTTTGAAAAGTAATCTACAATAACACACATACCATATAGAAACAAGCATTTGAATACTAAGTCACCAGAATATACATCACTTGTTATGCTAAATAGTCTGCATTTACCTTTTGTAATCATGCTGTAGAAATGGTGCACATAGGAACAGATCATATTCAGAGCAGGTTGTCCAAAAACATCCCTGCTAAAGAGTAGTTGTGCAACACTACTTGTGTGTACCTACAGTAATATATATCAAACAAAAAAAGAAAGGTTAATGTTAAAGAAACACAGAAATACATCATTATACACATACCAAACATCACACTATATATGCTGCTAGTGTGCAATGTCCTTCACAACCAATGCACCAGACATATCATAACATTTAACAATAAAATTTGTTGGTAACATGTTGTCCCAAACACATCACTACAAAAGTGTAGTGGTCCTTCACTAGTTCAAAATACCTGCACTCATATCATACCAACATCAACATCATTTCTCTTAGTAACAAAACTACAAGCAACTAGTTCCTCAAACATCTCATAGTCTATGCCGCTAGGGTCCAATTACCTTCACAAGCAGTGCAGCTGCCATTTACACAGATCTGAAACAGGTGTAGTCTGAACATCTTGAGCCAAAATACATTCAGGACCAGATTCAGAGTTACGAGCATGTGCGATGCGGAATCGCACATGCTCATTTGACTATGGGCTATTCAAAGATGCACATCCGTGAATCTTATAGCCCACTCTGAATAGCACGTAAGGTGCTGTTCAGAGTAGTATGTGGATGTGCAAGGCACATCCGACTTATTAAAAACTATTTTTTTTTAAAGTTTAAAT
>WWET01008933.1:0-12709 GCA_011038615.1 Limnodynastes dumerilii
ACATGCATACATACATGCATACATGCATGCAATGCATACATACATACAAACATACAGACTTACTTAATACTTCATACATTTCATACATAATCATCCCCCTTAGGGCTATATATTTTACTAATGTGAAGACTAGTTCATGTCGTTCCACTAGTTTATATATATGTGGTAAAAAGCAAAATATTATGCTGAATTTATTTATGTACAATTAATCTAAATATATAACATTAGAATGTACGCATGATCATTTGTACATAAGTCACAATCATAATGGTCAGTTTAGTCCGTAATCATATATATGGTGAGCGTATATCATCCTTAGTACGCACGGGCGTATTTCCGCTACATTACGACCATCCATAGTACGCTTAGCATCGTTTGGACGATGTCTAACGACCGATAGGTGGGTGTGGTTTCATACGTACGATCGCTTGAGCGGCCGTATTTTTGTGTCCGGTACGCTCGTGCGATAATACGCTAATGCGTATTATCGACATCGTAGCTCTGGATCAGGCCCAATGTGCTCAGCTGGGGAAAGGCTCTGCGAGCCCAGGAGCACAGTATAGTGCCGCTGTATGCGTGAAATCAAATTCAGCCGGTTAAATGTCTCCGTCGGGACACGGGACGCAAGACGCAGACACTGTGAAACAAATTTAATTTATATTTAATCATCTATGATGTACACTGTGTACATACATACACACAGTATTGCGTGGTACCATTGATGCAAAATACCTTATATTTAATTTTATATTTTATTTATGTGTATAATAAATTTATATTTAATTTTATTACTACCTGTCCTTGGATTTTTCTAGCACTCCTCCATATTTTATTTGAATAATCATAAATATCTATTCTTTGCTTGAAAACGCACCTCTGCCAACTTTATTTTCTGTTTTGTTTTTATCCAAAAAAGCGGATATCCGCATGTTTGCAGAGGCTTTATATATGCTTCCTTACATGCTTCCATCAGCTGATTACTAATGAACTAATATAGTAACATCAAGCTGAGCTATACCAAACCTTTTAAAAAAAAATTGTGCCATGTCAGGGCTGGTTTAAGTAAAAGTAATAAAGTGCGTGCAAATGTGGAATCAGATGCCGGCGTATGAGCATGTAAACACCATGAAATTTCATTTAAATATTCAAACATGCCCCTTTTTGCATATCTAAAAGGAAGGATTCGTAAGCAGTCAGTGTCGATCTGTTGCGTGTGCATTACGGGTGGCTTTTTATTTCATGCATGTGCGGATTTACGCTATGTATCCGTCTAAAATTTGCACGTATACGCAACTCTGAATCCGGTCCCATATGAGTAAACCATTGCAACATGTTTTTTAGAAATGTATATAAGATGTAATTGTGACTTGCTAGAAGAAGCTGGGGGTTTTTTTTTGTTTTGCTTTGTGTTTTGTTGTGTAACTTGACTTCTAGACTGTTCCTAAAAATGGTAAAATTTATTATAAAAGGTGTGATCAAAGTAATAAAGTGGCACTATATTTTAAAACTAAAAATAGTCAGTATACTATAGTCTAGTGCAATGTGGCTTGAAACTTTTTTCATTAGTCTGATTAATACTTGTCAGCAGTGTGGCAGATCTGATAAATGGTGTTTTACTGTTTGCATAATTAATTGAACTATGATTAGTTCACAACATTATCTTCAGACTATCACTTTGTGTTTACACCTGCTTTGAGCTGCTGTTGGAGATCTCAAAGAAAAGAATAGTGCTAGCAGAGAGTAATTAATGCCAACATTTTCATTAGAATAATAATTCTCAGTAATTGTATACAGGCAGGTCATGTCTTTTTTTTAGTTGCTTTCTAGTGCTATTTTTGTAGCATGAAAGTTTTATGACAAGGTAAATGGGTTATATATGGGGGTCATTAAAATTAAATAATGACTGTGTCCTAAGTTCATAAATACCCCAATAGTGTTCATACCTCACCTACCTGTTTTTGCAGCTTTGAAGACTTTCTGATGATGATGTCCAAGCACCGGATCCAGATTTTATAGTTACATGTGAGTGGACCCCGGCTGCAGAGGTCCATGATTGGGCCACTGTGTTATCATAATTTGCATAACTGCAAAAAGAGAACACTCTCCTCACATTAACAGTTTTCCATCATTAAATTAAACAACAAGGATTAAACAACAAGGTGGGAGAGAGAGAGAAGCAAACACTAGGAGCACAGCCAGGAACTAGGAAGGATAACAATGGGGCACTCAAGAATGATAAGAAGCAGAAGGCACAAGGCCCAATGAAGCAGGCTAGAACAACCAGTAGGAAGCTATAACCGGCACCGCCGCAATGACAATTCCAGAACTTAAAGGAGAGAGCCGCCAATGGGAGAGCGGGGCGATCCTGCCAAACAGAGAGATAGGCTGGCATCCAGATTGCTAAGGGACGCCCTGGACGCCGGCCCGGTGAGTGGAGAGACGGAGTGTTCCAGGTTGCCTGGTAACGCTCTGTACGCTGGCCCGAAGGACGGGGAGGAGATACTTGCATGCCGCTGAGGCATGTTAAATCACATGCCGTCGCTGCTATGTGATGGCGTGTAACAGAAAGTTGTATGTATGAAGCAGTTCATTGGGACTTCAGTCTAATAAACAACTTATAACATGTAATAAACAACTATTTGTTAGGTTGTGGTTTCCACTTAGAAAATCTGTCTTGCAACGGATTTCTTTGTGGCAAAGAAGTGCTAGGACTGCTCCCACTACCACAAGGGTTTCAAAAGGCATAGTGTGGCAGATAATTGTTACAATCAACCCCTGTTATGACCTGTCTCCCCCACTCTTCAGCTTCATTGCAGTACTGGACTCCACCAGAGGGGCTTCTGTTCTGGCGCTTGTTGTCTAAATCATTTGATTGCAGCTTGTTACCTGGAATTTCACCCACTTGTTCAGCCTCCATTTAACCAGCAACTCACACACTCCTCTGCTGGTTTGTTGAAGTTATGTTGCCTGGTCTGTCTTTTGTTCCTGTGTTCCAACTCCCTTATCTCCATGCAGCCCCTGAGTCTAACTCTGAGCTGTCTACATGTTTATCCTCATGTCTCCAGTGGTTCCTAGTCTCACCTATTTCCCGTGTTTTCAGTTGTTTTTCCTGGACTCCTCAGTCTCCTGGTATCTGCTCTAGTATCCACTCATTCAGTGATGCATTCTTAAAGGACTCTGGTATTTGTGTAATATTTCCTCGTAGACCCTGTGTTTGTTGTTATATCTATGGACTTAGTTCATCACCTGCATATTCCTAGTACCATTCCGACTGCTCCAGAATTTCCCTGCATATTCCTGTGTACTATCATCTTATCCGGTTTCTGAGCTACTGTGTCATGTAATCTACCAATTATAACAATAAGTCTTTTTAACCCTAACTATCCCCATCCCGAAACCTAACCCTACCCTAACCTTAACCTTAACCCTCCACTTTCTGCAGCCTATACCCGCTAACCCTAATCATCATCGTTCCAAAGCCTAACCAGAAAGGGAACCTTGTGAAAAATGGGCCATACAACTTGGTACCTGTTCCAGAATGTAGATTTTCAATTTTAAAATACAGAATGTCCTTCACCATTATTGCTTATGTTAAAGGTAAATTATTGGTTGTCTGTGTGGGCTGTTGTTGTACTAATGAAGAAAGATCTATTTTCAAGGAAAATTCATCCAACAATATAGCAATTTAAAAATATGGTGATATAAAGATTAAGCCAAATTCAGTACAAGTAAATATAAAAACTCAGTAAATACATATATTCGGCCAGATCAAGATGCATAGACGTGGCTGATACCAGCAAAAGCTTCATTATTGATACTCTAACATACAAAGGACTGTATTAGTCATTTATAGACAAAGGAAAATCCTTTTAAAAGGAGATATAAGGATAGAAGCCCCTCCCTTTGTTCCTTAAATGATTTTGCCTGTTCTGAATAAGTGTCAAGACTAATTTACCCTCTGACTATTAGCACCATGACTGTTACTTAAAATGTACCATTTGCAAACTAATTTACAAATACATAGAATTTTATAAAATATAATATTATTATTATCCACTGTGTTCCTTTATAATAATTACATTTTAACACTTACATGGCATCATGTGTTGTTTGTTCTTCATTGTGTCCAGTCAATCTTTGTCCTGTCAGTTTTGTGTGCTGTGGAGATGTCTGACTCCCAAACCCTCCTTGGTATTTTGTAAGTCACCACCGGAGGCCGCAACCTGCTGGGTGCATGCCACCAGTGCCGCCGAGAGGGGGGGAGGGGGTACTAATTACCCGGGCCCGGACCTAAAGAGGGGCCCAGGAATGTGCAGCACTAGTGGCCATTTAAAATAAATAAATAAACAAATAAATAAACAAACAAGTGAAATGGTTCAGGCGTGCTCTATTGTCATTCTATAATTTTCAACTGATGATTCCAGTCAGTTAAATTCAGTCCTGAATTGTACCAAAGGTCCTCTTGCTAAGGGCCGCAGCTTCTCCTCTGAAAGGCACCGGTCCCAACTCCGGTGTCAAAATTAAAGAGCTGTATAAAAATAAAAGGGGAGAGCGCTCTATGGTGCAATAAATTTTATAAAAAAAACAGCAAGCAGGTAAAAGTGCATTCGTAGAACATTCATATATTAGCAGCGTACCAGATACGAGGACCGCATAAATGAGGTCCAAAATCAAGCATGTATCAGCGTGTACACATTCCCGCTCCAATCAGTCACACGGCAAGCTGCTTCCCAGCGTCCTGGTTAGACTGCACGTATGGGTCCTTGGAGATGCAGGTAAGTAGGGTATGGATTTGTCGGAGGCACGTATTCCTAGGTAAAATTAAGTAAAGTATTTGTGGAACCCTGTAGGCTTGAAAAATGAGGGTAGCTTAGATATTATAGGTTCCAGTGAGGTCTGGGGGAGAAACGGAGGGTATGGTAAGAAGACTGAACAAGGAAATGCTTGAGAGAGGTAAGTCAATAACTATGGAGGTACCAAGTAGTGGACTCAAAGGCCTGCAGATGTTGGTCTAAGTTTTCTATGTATTTACCCCATTTGACCATGAAACAATTAATTGTTATCATCATCTGGGATTGCTGACCTACTGTTCAAATACATAACTTTCATCCTAACTTCTGTGGTGGCAGGAACAAATGTTTTGTGAGCACGGGGCCTGGGAATTTTGGTAGGGAAATCTGGTGAACACTATTGAGAAATGCAAATATTTTATCCCCAACCCTCGCTATTTTCCAGCAAACGATATAAAGAAATGCAATCAGTTTTCTTTTAAATTTAAACTCAATTAAAATAAATTAAATTCTTATTTTTCAACTAAAGAAACCAAAAAACTCTATGGACTGTATTCACACTTAAGTAAGTGTAGAATCTGCATGCCTAGAACCTAAATATGCGCACATAAACCATGGCCGACTGATTCACATAAACGGATGTCTGACTTAGGACTGATGCACGCATCAGCGTGTAATGAGTCCCCATGCATGGCTAGAGGGTCAAGACTATTAATGCAAATGAGCAGCACACAGACTACTAATGTACAGTATGGGCGTTCCAATAGAGTTAGGACTAATTCACAGGTAGGAGTGCCTTGCATAAACTAACATACACATGGGAAAAGTTAAGGTAGCCCTCAACCACTCGTAAGTTGAAGAACCGTATTGTTTGCTGTGAGGCCATGCGTCTTCTACTTAGCAGGCCACACCTGCTGTGTGTTTTTAGTCAATGGATGTGTGTTTTTAAATTAAACAAATAAAGGCTCGTTTATTTAATCTAATGCTGATTTTACATTTTGTGCTATAGTTTAACATTGTAAAGGTGCCATTATTTGGTTATAGTTTGTGAAGGTTCTTATTTATTTTTTTATTTTTATTTTTTTTGTTAATTTTGTGAACAAACACTGTTACAGTTACTTATATTTAACTGTCTTGGTTGTTTGTGTTGTTTATATTTTTTAATAGCTTATTTTTTTAAATGTTATATGAAAGTCTCTATATGTAGTGGATCATTTTATTTCTAACGCAGTATGCGTTTATGTGTATTGTAAATTATGTCATGATTATTCTTATTTCAAGTTGTATTTTTTTGGTTACTTTTGTTTACATATGTTAATGAGAGTGCAAGCTCTTTTTTAAAAATAAAATGACTTTTTAAAATCCTAATCAGTGCATTTAGTTAGATATCTTTGAATCACAAGAAATTTTAAGCACCATTACGAACGACCAAGTCACACCTATTAAAGCCTGCACATACCTAATTATACCTAATTATACCTAATTATAGGATTTACGTCCTTACGTGGCACTCCCGATACAGGACACACTATAGGACTATATTCACACTTAAGAGTAAAATTGCGAACTTACTTAATTATACGCTCACGAAAAATTAGCAATACTGATCCCCATTGGTTAATAGATTTCTTTCTTTTCTCTGAATTGGTATTGCGAATTTTTCGTGTGCATATAATTAGGTATAACAAAGCTCCTTATCCTGGCCAGGATGCTTCTCCCTTCCCCGCTTTCCCTCTCTGCAGTCTGATACTGCTCAGACTATCAATAAGAAATTTGACTCCTTGCAATCTTTTCTAAATGCTTCCATAGCAAAAATGTATGAAAATACTGCTTGCATAACAGTGCTAGAGCAGTGTACTACTGATAATGAGGACATAGTCTTAGAACTTCAGCACAAATCGGAAGTTCTTAATAAACAAGCCCATCAGCTCTTAGATGACATGGAGAACCGGAATAGGAACAATCTCTGTTTTATGGGGATTTCGAAATGAATTATAGGCCCATCATTATCCACCTTCTTATCCCATATTCTCTTTCAAGCTCTAAAGCTCAACTCAGAGAATGGAGATCCGCAGATTGAGCGAGCACACCACTTAGGCCCAGACAAAAGAGATGTTAATAACAAAGCCTGACCAGTCATTGCCCGCTTCCTTAAGAGCCTATTCTGTCGGCATATAGATGTATGCAGGATCTAATAATGGACAACTACAAAATTCTAATTTTTCAGGATTATTCAGTGGCTCTCTTCCAAAAATTTAGAGAATTCGCTCTACTTTGTAAATACATGGTGGAAAATAGTATGCGATTTGCTTTATGTAGCAAACCTACATATCGTGGAAAATGACCAGGTATTCATTTTTGAAGATCCAAAAGTAGAGGTAGTTCACCTCCTCCTAGCCTGCTGCCACGCCAAGCTAGGTTACCACTTACTTGATTATCTTAGTTTGTTATGATACTTTATGCACTATACTTATTTATCTTTATAACCTTTAAATAACGTGTTTTGGGGTTGTCCCTGCCACTTACAAGTTAATTCTATGTATGTTAAAAGTTCACTCCAATTTCCTGTTTGGAGTCCACTAATTATAATATTTGGTTTTGGGAAATTTGAAAGCGTAATGAAGCACTTCATTTTATTTAATTATCAACTTTCTATCACTGTTATTGTAACGCAATAATGTTAAAACTTGATAAACAATCTTTTTATTGTCTCTTATTAATCATTAGTCTATCGAAATCACATCCTCTGGTACCATCACACTGCCAATCTGATGTTCAACTTATGTCTCTGGATAGAATCTGCATCTCCTCTTTTAACTCTACATATGGCTGATTCGCGGAGCATCCCTTCACTGCGGGGAGAGGGCAGGCCGACCATGCAGTCTCTCTGTTTACTACCTATTGCACAGCACACAAAGGCGCGGTTTGCAGTAGCCTTTTGGAGTGTGGGTGGATTAAACACACCAATTAAACGTAAAAAAGTTAGTTCTCACCTAAAAAAATGAGGGATTGATATTGTGTTCTTTCAGGAAACTCACTGGAAGTAGGGGGAGGAGGGTATTCTGAAGGATTCTTGAATAGGAGAGTGCCTATTGGCCTCATATCAAACCAAAACTAGAGGAGTAGTCATAGTCCTTGCTAGACACCTCCTATATAGCATTTTGAATCAGATTCAGAACTCAGAGGGAAGAAATTTGGTGGTGGACATCAAGATACATGATGCCAAATACACCCTGTTCAATTTATATTTCCCTAATTCAAGTCAAGGTGATTTTCTTCGAAACCTATCAACACTCCTTTTACAGAGAGATAATTTTGAACTAATTATAGGGGTCGACTTTAATATAGTGGAGAACGCCTTACTGGATAGATCATCTAGTCCCAATCTTTTTTATTCACCAGCTCAGATCCAGTTTCTCGATTTCAGAATCGCTCTTGAGCTGGTAGACCCCTGGAGACTCAACCCAAGAGATTGCTCTTACACATTTCACTCTGGTGTTCATCGCATCTTCTCTAGAATCGATTACCTTCTAAACAAAAGTATGTAGACTTCTTTTATGATAATCTTGAACATTGGTATACCCCTATTCTCTTTTGGGAAACCTCGAAGGCGGTAATGTGTGGTCATTTCATTATCTATGTGGCCAACGCTAACAAAAAAAATAATAAACTAAGTACCCTTCCTTCAAACGCCAACTGACAGCAGCTTTCAGGCTTATACAGAGAATCCCAATGCGATCACTCACAGGAATACAAAGATTCTTGTTTACTTATGGAAAGCTACCTTACCTCTCAAGTGAAACTACAAATGGAATTCTCCAAAAACAAATTATTTCGCTGGGGCAATTGGGCATGCAAATGACTGGCAAGCATGACTAAAACACATCATCATTGGGGACACATAGCCGTGTTACAGGCGGATCCTCATTATCCCCCTCTGACTAAATTAGACAACATATTGCAGGTGTTTCATGACTATTATGATTATTATCTGACTTATATACTTATTCTACCCCTAACAATCCCCTGTTGGAAAAACTTTTAGCTGACATAAACCTTCAAACCCTTACCTTAAGACAGCAGGAAACCTTTGATGCAGATATGACAGAGGAGGAGGTGACGGCGGCGGTCGCAAGTTAACATTTACATAAGGCCCCAGGGCCGAACGTATTTTCTGGAGACTATTATAAATGCCTCCAGACTGAGATCACCCCTACTTTACTGCAACTTTATCACACTATACAATGGGAATTCCCTTCATATCCTACATTTAATGAGACCCATACAATTCTAATTTTTAAGCCAGTAAGGGACACATTGCTTGTATCATCTTATCATCCAATAACTTTGCTCAGTTTTGATTTTAAATTGTTGGCAAAAATGATGGCCAATAAATTGCCGCCAATTTGGGGGAAACTTATTTGCACCAATAAGCTACTTTATACAAACCTATTTATATTTTTATTGATTAACAGTTTAAAGAGTCGGAGAGTTTGGATGACCAGGGGAACCAGAAAAGGTTGCCCCTTATCATCATTGCTCCTTAACATCTCAATTGACCCAATGCTCAGGGTCTTGCAGAATTGGCAAGAAATGGAGGGGCTAAAAATAGGTAGTTGTGAAATTAAATTATCTGAATTTGCAGATGATATTATGATATTCCAGAGCAGTCCCCTATTTTCTCTTCACCCCCTGATGACCAGATTAGAAGAATTTGAGGAGGTGTCTGGTTTTAATGTTAATTTTAAAAAGTCGCAAGCCTTGTTTCTTGGTACCTGACGGACTTGCCCACATTGGGCTGATGGACTTCACCTCAGTTGGACCAGAAATTGGGTGTCCACATACAAAAGATCATCCACCAAGTATATAACATCAATTGTCAGAAATGAGATATTAAACACTGTTAATAACAGTAACAATATGAAGAATCACAAATAATAATTTTTATTATTTTCGTTGCTTTCCTTTCTATTCTTTTACTTTCTATTAAACTTCTTCTACCTACTCCGAATAGGGGGCTTGCCAGAGAATGTGATCTAATATTTGTTTGTAACATTATTTGTGATTCTTCATATTGTTACTGTTATTAACAGTGTTTAATATCTCATTTCTGACAATTAATGTTGCTGTTTTGTATATTATAAGTTTATGCTTCAATAAAAATGATATCTAAAAAATAATAGCAATTATAGTGTAGTGTAAACACTGATTTTTAAAACAAAGCAATAAACCCCTTACAATTATTAAACACTCTAATTAAAGAAGAAACTACTATTTAATTAGAAAGTTTAATAATTGTTGGATGTTAATTGCTTTGTTCTAACAATAAATAGGGGGTGTTTTCAGGCTAAGCACATAGAAACATGGCTGCTGCTGTTCTTGCTGCTACAAAAAACTTTGCATACACTGTTTATGCTCATTATCATTGTGCACATACACAGTAATAAAATTAGCTGCATGTACACTTAAAAAAAAAAAAAAAAATGTTGCTACAGCTGTGGACGATCTCTGTGGTGCACATTGTGTTACAGTGTTGTTTTTGTTGAACTACACACAGTCTACTTATTAGCACGGTAAATAAAGTACTGTAGCGTTATGACATTCTGTTCTGTGCATCCTGCCCAGGGTAGCATCAATCTAGCCTTGTCAGGAATCCTACAGCATACACTATTATATATGATACTGAGAATTACACTAGAAGCAGTGGATTTAGGCAATTGCTGCTGGGCTTTCATATCCCTCTGACTAGAAAATGAAACACATACAGCCTTATCAAATTATATGACTAATGACAACCTCTAGTGGCTTCTGCAATCAAAGATTAATTTGCTCTATCAAGTTTGAGGAATACAAGGTGATAAATCATGTCAAAATTAAATAATCAGTTGATGCCTTATGTTCTTCTGTGCACTGAAAGACAGATGCTAAGCTGAGGAGCATTCATTTACTATGTACAGTTAATTTTCTTTTTATGGTTTTGAAAGTCAGAATTCTATTTTTGTTCATGTATTGGGTATCCCCATGTATTATAATGTAAACATTGGAAACTGGAAAATGAGCAATTACAGTGCCAAATCTAAATGTTTGTCTTGTTTTATGTTAGATTTTTACAGTCAGAATTTTGATACTCTACTGAAGAATTCCCATCCAAAATGATTGATGCCCATGTTTACACCATCAAGTATGATAACATTTGTCAACATACAGCTGTCCTTTCCTTCACAAGTGATGAATAAACATATAAATATGATTACATTTAAAATATACAAATATATATACTGTAATTCGCCCACAAGCTTCGTGCATACCAGTGTAGATGTTTTGCTGTATCACTAAGCCTTATTAAAAGATCTCTCAATGATAAATGTGTACATAGAATAAATATGGAGAGCAATATCAACATATTAACTTATTATGTGATTTTTGAAAGGTTATAGGAGAAGGAAACAGCTTTGATAAATTGGTTATATAACCATATATACTATGCATGATATTATTATTTTTTAACTGTACAGATTTTCAGTGCTACAGCTTGTATTTTATTAATCAAAATACTTTTTGTGAAATTTTTATTTAACATTTTATAAATTAGTTATTAAAGTACTCTATAGACATTTACCATGGGCATGGTGCATACTACGGATGCTGGCAACAGTAAAGCTGCAGCCTAAAAACAGATTACAGGCATACATAAAGTCCCGTTAACTTAACACAATATTTTTTATGTTTCCTGATAATCTTTGCTCTCCCTCCACCAGTGTCAGCGGCTGAATTACCATTGTTGCAAAAGGTGCAGCGGCACAGGGGGCAATGCAGATACAAATGCCCACAGCCATCATCACCGCACTGCCAAAGCTCCCCATCGGGCTACCTCGAATATCATCAGGGCCAAAGAATATTTTTTGCACCGGGGCCCACAACTCGCTAGTTCTGCTTCTGCCCAGTGTGCAGATCTCTATTACTCCTGTCAATGTGTCCCTTCAGTCAGGGGCAAACCTGGACCCAATGCAAGAGTGCCATTAGGCCTCTGGATGGTGAGGCCAACTTGTGCTTGATCAGAGGGTTGCAGACCTTTCAGACCTTGAATGCCAACACTCTGCACATGTGAGAACAGTCAGCTGCGTAAGGTGAGAATTGAACAAATACAGGGGACAGATAATCACAATGGTAACCTCAAAGGCAATATGCTAGGAAAGCCTGACAACGTCCATGCTAATATTACTGTCATTATGGTGTGATGCCATAATACATATTAGCTCAGCTTATTGCAAATTAAAATCATTTAATCATTTTAAAGTGATTGATTTTGTGAAAATAATGTAATTTTTTTTTAAGTTTTAACTTCTACTGATTTATGATTTTGTAAGAAAAAAATGTTTCTGGACATTACATTTACATTTATTTAATGGTTATGGTGGAAAGCGGTCATATAAAACAGAGCACTGTGGTGTTACTGGAATATTTTATATGTTTGGATTTTATTCTTAGATCTCATGCCCTCTCCATGGGCTGGATTCAGATTTAATAACATTTGGGGACTTACGCAAGCCTCTTGAGTAAGTCTCTCTAAGCATTAAAAATGTGAATGCAGATACCAGATGTTACGCTGTGGAATTGTGTTCCCAACACAAGGAGATCTGTATGGGGGGGAGGGGGGTGCCTTAACATCCGCATGGCTAAACCACATAAGGGTGGTGGTGATGGGCATGCTGATGAAGCAGAGTGGGTGATGATAGGCACTTCCGCACAGATCTGACACGCAGATCCTTGCAGAGAACTTAAGGTATGGTTACAGTGGCGCACCAAGGGGGGTTTCCAGTAGCCCAGAAACCCCTTCACAAGCTGAGTGAAAAAAAAAAAAGAAAAATCAAGGAAAAAAAATGATGCAGTACACGAAGTGGAAATCGCTCTGTGTATTG
>WWET01008933.1:15290-32284 GCA_011038615.1 Limnodynastes dumerilii
ATATAACAGTAAACACCGAAACTGTAAAAAATTAGGTAAACCTTGCTCTGAGTGCTTTTGCCAACAATAAATGTATTTCCAATGGTAAAGAAGGCACTCCAGGAGGCTTCACAAGGTCTGTGCACAAAAATGTATTAGCAGGAAATAAACAGAAAGCATGTCTGATATTTCAATTGCCACACTGCAATTTTTTCTCAGGGCTTATAGTAAAGAGCGTAATAATAAGCAAATATACTTCTATTAGTAGTGAAAAATAAAAAGGATGCTCACTTACCCCCGATTCTTGGTGCCATGCAAGCTCAGTACCAGATGTCACTGAAGCTCCGCTTTTGTCTCAGGTCTTCCTGGAAATGCAGGTGGGGAGAGTGGCTCCTACAGTACAGAGAGGGGCGGAGAAGTAGAGATCATGTTAAAAACACATTGGCCCTGATTCAGAGATTGAAAATAAGAACTTAAAGTTACACCTGGGCTAAACCATGTCGATTTCAGGGGGAGTCAAATTTCATTTGTTGCAACAGTATTATAGTTAAAAGGTGATGTTTCCCAGCTCAAGTCTAATTAGCAGTTTAAAAGTGAAGCTGATCAGGTATCTGTGTGCAATAAGTAAAAGCAAAGCATTCTCCCTGCATGCATAGAATAAAATTAACTTGACTCCCCTGAAATCAACATGGTTTTGCCCAGGTGTAACTTTAAGTTCTTATTTTCAGCCTCTGAATCAGGCCCATTGTCCATAATGAGGCAACATAGAGAAACAATAGAACGGCTGTATGTAGCATAAGCAAAGTAATACATCAGAGAAATAAGTAAATAATATATATAATAGTGTACTGAAAGAGGTGGATCCCAGATGGATGAACAAGTCCACAATGTAGAATTTCAGAGTAGCTCAATACCTGGCCACTAGTTGATCCTGTTTGCCCCGTGTGAGTGCTACCCTAATAGACGTTCTGTGCAGGGCAATACGTTCCTTTAACATGCGGCTGATCTTTCCCATTTACTGCAGCTTACATGGGCATATTATAATGTACACCATGAATTTAGCTCTGCATGTGATGACATGCTTGATCTTCAACTCTTTACCATTAGATAGATGCTTATCTATCAATCTATCAACATTTTCCAAGACTCCTGTACTTTATACAGTACCTAAGATACACAAAAATCTGTTTAACCCTCCGGGATGCCCCATCATCTCGGCTAAGAAATCCCTTTTACAACCGTTATCCAAGTGTTAATTAATTTTAACAACCAACCAATAGTACAAATCCAAACCAGGGGGTAGATCCAGAACTACGTTTGCCGTACGTTTACTCGCGTAGTGTATTTTCGCGTGCGTACCTTCTATATACTCCCCTAGGCACTCCCCTTGAATGTACGTATTTTGTCAGGATACGCTTTTCAAACCCTACCTTAACTTTTGCCAACGTAACCGCAGTGATCCGCACACGTACGTATGGGCAACACGTATTTACGCAGCTAAGCACGCCCATACTGTACACTTTAAATACAAACCCCCGCCTACTTAACGTATTTCAGATGTATTTTGGACTCCCGTAAAATTGACACGCCCACACGTAAGTATTTACTTGACACATACGTGAATGGCCCATACGTTCACAATTATGCTACGTTACTGAGTGTATTTTCTATGGTGCGCATGCGCAGTACTTACCAGAAGGCGATTTTATGTCTCCGCCACGCGTAAATTCGCTCACAAGCGTTGTTCTGGATCTGGCCCCAGGTACCTAAAAGACACTACCCAACTGCTTACCACACTTATGAAACTGACAGATTGCCCGATAATTATTTTGTTTGCACTGTGGACGTTAACAGTCTTTATACAAACATCCCACATGAATATGGTCTAGGAGCTGTACAAAAACTGCTGAATGAGTGTCCAAATTACTAAGGACCCCTACTACTTATATACTAATCTACTTATTGATATGCTTAAAATCATCCTCACATGCAATTTTTTTTACTTCGAAGGCATATTTTATCTTTAACATCAAGGCTGTGCGATTGGGTAAATAGGGGCCCCGCGTATGTGAATTCATTTATGTTTCAAATGGAACAAACACTATTTTCATCATCTGGACTGGGTCATTAATTTGAAACTGTCATGATTAAAATCAATCAGATGCATTCCACTATTAGATTCACTTCCATCAGTGAATGCGAGATACCATTTCTAGACATAATGATTTTGAAATCACTGAATGACTTGGGACCAAGGTCTTCTATAAACCAACCGACAAGAGTACCCTAAATATCACCAGCCTTGAAAAAGACCTGCAAACAAGTTGAAACACGTTAGTCATCAGTGTACCAGAATTGGGATACCAGCTACTTAGAAGGATCTGAAAGTGTTCCATATACCCCTGAGTGTATGACTTTGGTGAACGTTACTTTTTAATAATCATGCTATATCTGACATTTCTGTATAGATTTGTCTACTGTACAATATGAGTTTTTCTTCTTAATATTTATTTTCAATAATATGTAACTTATTGCACCATAGAGGGGCACTTTGTTCTGTATTTCTCCCTCTGCATATACTTTCTTAGTAACATCGGCACCAGAAGAGATGCTTTAGCAGCTGATCCTGCCCACAGGAGAGACACCATCGTTACTAAGGACAAACAAGTGTATGAGCTTCGGTGTGCAAACCCAGTGCACCATTACACAGCTCCAGCCAGCAGAGGAGGGATCAATACGGAGACCGGCTTCAGCGGACTCACAGTGCAGTTTGCCCATAGAAGACACATGAAAATACCATTGTTTTGAACTTATTACCGGTTTGGACATAGTATCAGTTTTCTGTCTGGTTGTTTCTGCTAAAAATTGGAGCGGTTTACATTGTTTCATATTCAATATATACAGAGACTGATTTGTGGCAGCTTGCCAAGATTTATGAGGCAAGTTATAAAATGGTATAATTAATATTAACTTGCCTTCTGCTACTGTAGTAGAGCTTGTGCTAATTTAATATTTAAACTTTTACCATAGTACAGCTGCCTACAGGAACCATGTGGTGATATTTATGTTATACATTCCTGTGCCACTACATGCTTTATTTTCTATACTGGCAATTGGAGCGCTTATACTGTCTTTCCTAATTGTCTATATGCTTGAGGATCTCAATACAACCATCTGAGTTTCTTCAGTAAAAGAGCAGCACGCTAATTATAGCCAATCATCATCACAGATAAAACCCTCCCAGGATTTGCAAAAGGTACCCTCCTTCCTAGTCATACTATAGCTAGAAATCTTAGAGACCTGCTTTGCAAAAGTGACATTGGGCCTGATCCAGACCTACGCCCTTGAGCGATCGTACGCCGGTCGGGAGCGTAAAACTGGGCGAAAAAACGCACTGCACATGTGCAGTATGACAACTTCCGGTCGTCCGAAGGACATGAGTGTACAGCGAGCGTATTTTGAGCGTATTTTACGCCCAAGGGGCGTGCGTTTTATACGACGATAGTCCGGACGCTCGAGTTACTACACAGAGGCGGGGATAGGCATTTAAATTGTACAGTATGGGCGTTCTAAGGCCCGTACCAACCACAACGTATTAGCTATTTAAATTTTACAGTATGGGCGTGCTAAGCCCCGTACGACCAGCGTATCGGTCCAGTAGTAGTAGGTACAATCAACGGGAGTGTCATGGGCGTGAAAGTTTATACACCCGGGCGATCATACGCTATGCTCGCGGGCATAGGTCTGAATCAGGCCCATTGGGAGTTAAGGAAGCCCACACACCATGCATTTCATGAACAAACATCCAGGCTGCTACCGCTGTCTGGGCTGCATCACCTGCAATCAAATACTAACAAGGTAAAAATTTAAGCATCCATCTAATGGTAAAGAGTCAAGATCAAGCATGTCATAAAATGCAGTACTAAATTTGTGGTGTACATTATAATATGCCCATGTAAGTTGTTGTACATGGGAAAGACCAACCACATGTTAAAGGAATGTATCGCCCTGGAAAAACTGGCTATTAGGGTAGCACTCACAGAGAGTAAACAGGATCAACCAGTGGCCAGGCATTGGGCTACTATGATACATACCCTCAAGAACTTTAACATCATGGGAATAGATCATATCCTGCCACTCATTAGAGGTGGCAATAGAGACCTTGGACCTGATTCACACTTAAGTGTTTATTTGCATACTGTGGAAAAATTACACAGTGTATTTATACACAAGTGCAATTCAAACAATAGACACATATTTAAATACCATACCCACACTTTCGGATGTCTACTTCCGTATGTAATAGACACGTGCGTAACAATGGGAAAGTATGTAAATATAGCAAGATGAATCGTGCATGAATTTAGAAACTTTTAAAAATAGTTGTGATTCAAGGCCACGTAAGTGAACATAGGCCTTGTGGCAATTATGTGTATTATTGGATAAACTAGATTTCGTGTGTGTTTGTTGATTGGCCAATTAAGTCTTATAATAGATTTTCCTTTGCTGTGTTTTTTTGTCACTATTTTAACCCGTTGAGTTATGTACATCCATTTTGACCTTTTGTTTTCCAATCAGAAGTATAGAATTTATTCATACCCTGAAATATCTTTTATTTTTAAATAATTAGTTTTTATTAGTACACAATGTAGAAATTCAAACAATTGAAATTAATTGTTATACAATTTTGCACATATTTAGGTAATATAGCATAACTTTTAGCATATATTCAACAACAAGCGGTAAAGCATGTTATAGGGTGATATTAGCTTAAAAGTATTATATCTCTTTAGTGTTAAGATGATTATCTGCGGAGGAAGCCACCCACCGTATTTCGCAATACTATCAGGGCTCTAAAACCAAGGATGGATCTGTCATAAACTGATGAAGTGCTTAATAAGAAGTATATTGGAAGGAGTTATGAAGCTTCAGCTTAATTACATTTGGAAGGGGGTGCATATAGGTCTCCCATACCTCGAAGAATGTTTTAGTTTTTCATTCTATACCTAGAAGGGTCTTAATCCAATCCATTCTAAAGAGGAAAAAGAGTTTCTCACATAAAAAAGCCAAATGGGGGGTTGAGGAGCTGGTCCAAGTGTGCAAAATAGTTTTATGGGCTGCCGCACTTATGATTAAAAGCAGTCTACTAGGGAGAATACCGAACACTGCCCTCTCCGAAGTATAGGGCACATAGTTTACAAGATAATGCTCTGCATATATTTTTACCTGTAACCAAAAGAAACGCAATATTGGGCAGCTCCATATGCAATGTGGAAGAGTAGCCTCAGAGGCCACACATCGAGGACAGGTTCTCGAATCTCTGATACCCATATGCAGCTGCTGGAGTGGGGAGCGGTAAGCATAATGGAAAAGCTTGAGGAACATATCTAAGTATTGAAATGAGGACAATGCGTTTCTAGAGTAAGTAAAGGCGCTTAGGAGGTCCGCACAAGAAAGGTTAGGAAAGTGTTGGATCAATCTAGATAAACCTGAATGTGTCTTTTCATAGTCCATAGGTGTCTGAAGGAATTTATAATGAATGGATATTGCTTTGTTCAGTGTATCTAAGGGATTGATTTTATCTGCTCATGAAAGAGAACGGAGAATTTTACTTGCATAATGCTGTGCCAGGAGGAATGCCATCTGATGAACTTGCAGGAAAGGAAATTTTTCCACTGCTGCTGCATATGTAAGGACAAGTCGTGTAGAGCCATTAACTATTTGTCTGATAGAGGCGATCCCATCCCCCCTCCAGGCCGTGAAATAATAGGATGCCGCACCATCTTGAAATTCCGGATTACCCAGGAAAGGAAGTTTGAACTTTGATGTGAATAGAGTGAATGTTAATCTTTGTTTGTTTGACATTTTGTAATAAATAATGACTTTGTAATTTTATTCTTCATGCTTTTTAGAATAATGTTTCAAGACACATAAATATGTTTTTATATTCATCATTGTTTTCTCTATTTTTTATGTACATAATCTAAATTTAATTATAATGTTTGTTATTATCCGAAATATTGCTGTTGTTTGTGTATCTATATAGCTCCAATTTTAACATGTATAGCATAAAAAAACAAAACACAAAAACCACTAAGGCATAAATTCCATTAAGCCTCTGTGAAAGACAATTGGGCTAAGATGAAGGCAAGAACCATTGCACCAAAAGGGAGCACAATCTAGCAAATACAGTTAAGCAATACTACAAAAAAAAACCTATGGCAGTTAAGTCCATTTAATTGTACTGTGTCCAAGGAATAAATCCAGAAACATTCTCTTTGCAGGAGAGGTTTAGAGCAGTCAATCCCCGACTAACGACTAAGAAGATGAATGCAATCAATGATTTTATATTTGAGTTCTGTCATAGTATGCTTACTAGAGGAAACGTGTCTGGCCACAGCCTGGTAATTTTCCTTTCCTTTAAAAGCCACCGATTGCAGACCTGTTTAGGCCGATGTGTTACTTAAAGGTACTAACAGATTTCCCCACATAATGAGGTTGTGGTACACATAAATACCTGTCTGATATGGTAAATCTTACCAGAGAAAGTGCTCCAGTCTCTAGGTATCTACAGGTGACACAGCATGTACACCTGTAGCACCCTGTTTTTTAGTGAGGAATGTAGTCTTTGGTGGATTATTGTCACTCCTGGGGCCAAATTTACTAAGCTGCGGGTTTGGAAAAGTGGAGATGTTGCCTATATCAACCAATCAGATTCTAGCTCTCACTTTCCTATTACATACTAGAGAATGTCAACTAGAATCTGATTGGTTGTCATGGGCAACATCTCCACTTTACCAAACCCAGAGCTTAGTTAATCTGGACCTTCATGTTATTTTTACATAAAAGATCTTTAAGATTTTGCCTATCTTGTCATCTCTTGTCACTTGGATGTCATCAATGTATCTTATGTAAAACATAAAGTAAGATTGACAAAAGGTGTTGGTGGTTTTTTCCACCTCAAGCATAAATGTAATTGTATACTTGGGGGCTACATTGAAGCCCATGGCACATCCCTGTATTTGTAAGAAGTAGTTGTTGTCGAACATGAAATAATTATTGTTCAGAATTAGCTCCAATTGTGTGAGGGCAGTCCCTAATACAATGCACTGTTTTCAATTGGCTTCTTAATTGCTGCCATGCCTCTATTGTGGGAGATGTTAGCGTAAACGCATCAATTGTGCATAGGAATCATTGCTCAGGTAATCTAGGAAGTACACTATCAGAAGTAATTGTCCAGTTTCTTTCGGGTAAGAAGGTTGTAATTGGATGAGAGGTTGCAAAAAGCAGTCAAGGAACTCTCAAATAGGTTGGCACAAGGAATCTCTATCCAGAATAATTGGCCTTCCAGGGAATTTGTTAAGCTGATTATGCATTTTGGGTATCCTGTAAATAAGAGGTACCTTAGGGTGCTAAACTGTGAGGGCTTTGTGCAAGGGCCACCCTGAGAGTTCTGTCCAGATTAGGTTTATATTCATTGCTTGGATCTTTGTCCAATTTTAAATAGACTTGTATGTCTGTAGAGCTCATCACAATAATCCTTTCTATAGTTCCCCCCTTATCTGTTAATCTTATAACAATATTAGAGTGATTTTGTATGTCCCTAAGGGCCTTAAGTTGAGGATACGTGAAGCATTATTACTCTGAGGATTAAATGTGGAGCAAGGACAGAATTTCTTTTGTTGTTAAGGAATATTGTCAGGTTCAGTGGGTCTACTGTCAAAGTATTCCATAGTTTGTGCTGTTCTATTTGCCACTGTAAGTTGTTAAAATCGGACCCTTATTACCCTGTTACACTTGGATCGGGTGGTGACCCCTGCGAGGGGTTTGTCTGAAAAAGGCCTCTGTGTAGAAGTTAGTTTTTCCTGATCACTTATGGATATATTAAAATCACTTGAGGTAGCCATGGTTCTTCTGGTATACGTTTGTTGTTTCCGCAGGAACCTTTGTTTGCATGGCCTCCATTATTTTCCTGACAACCAGAGATATACCCTATTTTCAGCATAATTCCTTTGATCTTTTTAGGGAAGGAAACCGTTAAATGCGTTCTAAGATAATGCATAAATAAATAGAAACTTTACTTTTGGTGTAATAAAAATTATGATTTTTATATGATTATTTAAAATAAATATATTGATCTGTTGGCATTTCTACTAAATTAGTGATTATGGGCTGGATCCAGACTTAAGTAATTGCCTGAAATTAGTTACTTCTGGGTTAAACCATGTTGATTTCAGGTATAAACAAAATGAAGAGAGAGTTAGGTTTGGAGGGCATTGAAGGGCATTACCTTCTTATTTTCAAACAAGTGTAAAACCCAATTAGACTGGAGTGCAAGACTGACAAACAAACTGGGACACTCATACAGCAAGCACCAGAAGGGATCACTCACATGCTGGGAAGAAGTTAAAGACTAAGGAGCTGGGAAGGAGGGAACAACATTAATAAAGCAGACAGAGGGATCACACATATTACAATGAACAATAGTAAAGCATACTGGCTTATAACCAGCACTGTGCCGCAGGGCTTTCGGTTATTTAAAGATAAGCCCGTTCACTCAGTAAAATGCCATACCGGCATTACTTTGCAATACTTTGCTTTGTTGTTATTTCTTGGGGATATCATTGTTCATTTTCTCCATATTTTTTATCCTGATTGCGAATTAGAAGTTGCTCGGACAGTCGGTAACCATGGATACATTGAAGTCCATACTAGATATATGTTTTTTTTCAGTACATGTATGGTGAAATATGTATAGTAATTACAGATTATCCATAAGTTTTCACATATCATTGTGTAAAGCACTATACTTTTTAGGGTTTTTTTTTCTCAGAGAGGTTAGGGAAGACACCTACCAGGGGGAACCACAGCTGCATTCTTTTTATCTATAGGGCACAGGAACATATCACACACAGCTTACTATGGCATGATAGGAGAGCTCCTGGGGGTTTGATGGCATTCAAGATGGACCAATCTCTATGTGGCGGGTTCAGGAAATGTGGAGGAATATGGCTACCACAACAGCTCATTACCTCTGGCAAGATCATTAGGTTCATACTCGGCAGGTGGAGGGGCTAAGTTCTATCTTCAAGACACAGATTAGGTGGTTTAACCAGGAGTACTATGCCAGGGGAAGCAAAAGATAGATGCTGAGGTAGAAGGTCTCGCAGGTTCCGTGTACCAATCTGAGGACCATGATTGGAAATTTGCTGAAACTGGACACTACTGGAGTTGTGATAGAGGTAGAAAAGAGTTTTCCCAGCATTTTGTAATTAAAAATGTAAACACTTTGGGCCTGATCCAGACCTACGGCCGCAAGCGAGCGTACGCCGGTCGGGAGCGTAAAAACGGGAGAAAAAACGCACTGCGCATGTGCAGTATGACAACTTCAGGTCGTCCGAAGGACATGAGCGTACAACGAGCGTATTTTCAGCGTATTTTTTGCCCAAGGGGCATGCGTTTTGTACGACGCGAGTCTGGACGCTCGAGTTACTACACAGAGGCGGGGATAGCCATTTAAATTGTACAGTATGGGCGTGCTAAGCCCAGTACGACCAGCGTATCGGTACGAAAATTCGCACGTACACTGGAAAAACTTAGGGTAGGGTTCAGCGCCGTAAGTAGGTACAATCAATGGGAGTGTCATGGGCGTGAAAGTTTATACGCCCGGGCGATCATACGCTATGCTCGCGGGCGCTCGCGGGCGCTTGAGGTCGTAGGTCTGGATCAGTCCCTTTTACTCTAAGTGGAATTGATATCCTCTAGTTCTAGTTTTTATAGTTAAAATTTGTATTTTCCTGCAGTTCACCATAGTTTTGCAGAGTTATACATTTCCTTCACTTTTTCTGTGCACTCCCAAACTTTGGATAATCCTCAAATACTGAACAGCTTTAACTTTAAACTGTAATTTACAGTTAGCTAACTTTACCTCACAACTATAATTTTGTTTGTACAGTGAAATTTTAAATTTGTTTTCCCATGCAATTGAATTATTACATTATTCCAACTGCTAACACAATCATGCATATGGTGTAGTATGTTAACACGATGCTCAGTTAACAGTTAGTTAACATCACACTTTTCTTCTGGAGGAGAGAGTGTGGACAGAGCAGAGGAGAAAGTGGGTAGGTGCAGGAGAGGGGACAAGAAAAAAATAACATTTATTTAGAATACTGTTTGTTAACAATGTTAGTAATAATTATACAGCCGACACTGTGGTATCATTATCAGTTATGTTATTGTCATAGTTTGTACTTATTATAGCAAACAGTCACTGAAAACATTTCCTTAAATGGGACTATTTCTGTGTATGGCATTATTTTTTGGAAGCTAGAGTATGCTCAAAAATAAAATAAAAAATTGCTTTTAAGATGGAAAATCCTAAGCAGATGCTCGTCTCTAAAAAGTTACTTGGGAGTTTAGACTATTCCTGTCTCTCTACAGTATATTGTATATATAGAATATTGTCTACAGCTGCACTTCCAACAAATTTCTCAAAGGCCTGCCCAATGTGGTGCCTGCCCCATTGTCTGTCAGCTGCTCACCCTAAAATAATCCACAAATCATTCTAGTCTGGCTATGATTTCAGACATAAACTATTAAAAAATTGGTTAGGTTGCATATCGAGTATGTATTGTATTTTTTATTTTTTTTTAAACTCACTAATCACAAAAATTTACTATACTTAGATGACCCATTTAGTTTATTTTGTTGTTGTTTTTAAAAACACAACTATTTTATTAACATAAATAAATATAATAAACACCATAGAAACATCCTTAAGAAAAGTAAAAAGTCTTCACATAAATTTGTCAAGAATAAAAGTTGGCAAAGGAAATCCTCCTTAAGCTTCCTTTTACATAGAGAACACCTTGAGGCTATTCCAAAGTTTGAGAGTAAGTGTAAAACAGGTGCAAGTGTACACGTCAACAAAACCATTTTGTCCAATCAGAATGAAAGTAGAGAAGTTATGTTGCCCAGTTCTATTATAATTTGAGTTTAAACATAAAGCTACGCAGTATTTAGGTTCTATTTGCAAAAGGAAATGTTTTCCCTCATCCAAAAACAGCTAATTTTTTCCTCCCCTTAACATTTCTCCATCCAAAAAAGCTAATTTAATCATAATATAAGTGACATGACGTAATGGCAGAGCTTGTACGAATTGTGGGGTCAACTATAAGATGCCACTCAAAGCATAACATTGCAGGCACTAACATATATACCAAAAGCTTTTCATGATTGATCTTGGAATTGATGGCATTGAACATTTCATGATTTTGCAGGTTAAATAACTGATTATTAATTAGTTTTGAAAAAATCTGTAGAGTTTTCAGAAGATACAAAATAAAATATGTTATATAATTGTATAATTTATAATTATATATTTTATAATTGTATGATAAATAACGTATCTTCTGTTTCTATCACTTTTGTAGCAAAACAATTGTTTAAATGTATAAAAATGTCAAATCTATTTATTGGTAACATCTTTATTGTCATTGTGGTATATTGTAATAAATAAAAGAAAGTGAAATGAATTTACAAATGACACACAAGGTGCACATTCTAAGAGGAAAGAGTCTTTTCTGAGCATTGGCATTAAATACTTTTTTTGTGATGACAAAGAGGCTTAGAGAGCAAACTGTATTTCTGCTGTTAGAAAACAGTCTCATTTTTTCTCGAGGGCATTTTCTCCTATGATCATCAAGGGATTTCAAAAGCAATAAAGTGTGGAATCATTGTTCAACGCGAACAGTATTAAAACTTAGGTTTTAATTTCAGCAAAGTAATAAGATTTCAACCTGTTTCACATTACAGCACTGTAAGGCATTTAGGAATTGTGTTTTATAGAAGGTGGAAGGTGGAACCCACTTTAAAGCTGTCTGTCTTATAATTAATAGTTGTTCACCAAGCCAGGCTTCTTTGTGGCACTAAATTATCGTGTGTGTTTGTGTGTGCAGATAAATACTTACATACATAATGATCACCAACTGTACCTCCTCGTTTAATTTTATGTGCCTTAAAGGTCACATGATCTGTGCCCAGATCAGATCAGCATGTCACAAAGTAATGCTCCCAGTTCACATGCTTATTGCACATACTGTTGAATCTCAAGAAATTTCTCACCTCCAGAGGATATTTTGCCCTTTGTTCTCCTATTCTAACAAATTCAGTTAAGAATGAACAAATGTATTATTTAACTCATTATTGAAGGAGTAAACGTTTTAAAAATGTCTCTCATTTACTATCATCATGACATGATATTAACAATTAAATGCTTTGCAGTAATTTGCTGAGACTCTATACTTTTCCTGACCCAATACAAAGGGAGGAATTAATCATCATGAAAGCCTGAACTGCTCTATAAACAACCATTGCTGATTTTTGTCCTTTTGTTGTGTATTTTTAATATTTTCTTTTTAATATTTTGCATACTCTAGTGAATTTGTGTAACATCTGTTTTATATTCTTCAGACAGTGATAAAATCTGTATACTGTTAGTTATTGGCCGCTTTAAATATATGTACAAGAGTCGGCAAATAAATAAATTCTGCAAGCCACTCAAACCATCTGAAATTATTAGTGACCATAAATTTCCTGCAGGAGTCAGGTATACCCCAAATCAATGTCACTGAAAAGCAGCTGTAAAAAGGAGGTTATGAAGAGAATTAATTCTATTAAGTATGTCACCTTTGTAGATAAGGGGCTGGATACAGACTTCACAACATTATTGGATTTACGTACGTCACATATGAAAGCATGTTTCCTAAACATATTTATTGTATAACATTGTTTTTTCATAAAAGGCAGAAGGGAAACAATTGCCATTTGTACAAAGCAACCTTTAACAGAGCTGGGTTTTTAAGTGTCTACTATACAAAAATCATTGAAGGATTTTTGTGTTTAAGTGACAAATCATCCTAATGGGATAAATGAATGTTCACTTGTTACTTAACGTCCATTTGTTGGCCCTCAGGCGGTTTGGTTTTCTAGTTGTATATTGATGTCAGACTTACTACTGAAAAGCTAGCTGTGACAGATGTCTATAATTACAGTTAATGGTGCCAATACTTCTTAAACTATTGTCCATGTTGAACAATTATTTTATTTATGGTATAACCTCAAGTACTGTCAAAATCATGATTTAAAAGGGGGTAGCATCTGCCACATCATGGAATTTAACAAAGAGAAACATGTTTTATTATTTGTTGTTTATTTAAACTACATCATACTTTTCCCTTGCTCTATCTTTAATACAACATATATGAATAGAAAGAAAAAGCAAACTGTATAGAAAATCATTGCTAGGGTATTTAAACATACATTAGCCTTAATTTATCAACTATAGTTATACCTTAGAACATTTCGCTTTATATTATAGTGCCGCCACTTTTAGCCTGGAGGCAAATTCAAATAACAGGTTCAGACTTTTCTTCCTGCCCTGCAAAGCAGAAAAAGGGTGTTGACAAAAACTGTTCTGATATAATTATTCTGAAAGACTACTGATTAAACTTTATCGTAAATAGAACATTGTAGTCTGCATACAGTCCTAAATAACTTTGTTTAATAACACCTGTGGAAGAAAAAAACTAACTTTAGATCTAAAAGCCCATACACACTACAGTATTTTTTAACGATTATTGTTCAAAACACCAAAAAAAAACTAGTGTTTGGAACATGTTGTGCAAGTGTGGTCACTGCAATGTTCATGTCTAATCATTGCAAAGTACACAAAATCTTTTGATCTCAAGATTAATTTTAAAAAGTTTAAAAAGTTTATTAATTTAAAAAAGTTTATTTTTACCGATCAATCCATTAGATAATAAAGGCTCAACCAAAAAATTGTTTTAAAAACTGTAGTGTGTATGGGGCTTAATTGTGGGCACACACTGAGGCTTTTTCAGCAGATAATCTTTCCAGTCACACAATTAAAAACCCATCTCACCTGATATCTTACCAGTATGTACCTGTCCAAAGATGCTCAAAAATGCTCATTTAAAAAAATCTGTGCTCTTTTTACTTGATCATTTGGAGCTCATAATAGACACAGTACACATGCAAAATACAAAAGATATCTTCCCATAGTTGATCTAAAATATTAGGAGCTCCCAAAAAAAGTAATCCAATGGTCGCAGACTGTTTCAAATGATGTTTGAGCACATGCTTCATAAAAATGGTTGGAATATAGATTATGTCCAAAAAAATACTCTTATTGTTAAAAAAAAACATATTCATAGTGGATAGAACATTTTCTGTCTGTCTCCCAGGGCAAGCCTTATGAATGCTATGTGTAGTTAAATTCGCATCTGCTCAGTTCATCCCTAGTATACGCCAAAAAGAGTTTTATTACGGAAATCTGTCCTTAGACTCTTGCTGAATCTAACAACAATGCTATAAACTAGATACTATGGAGATCAATTCCTGAACATATTTTTAAAAAGTTAGAAAAGTACCAGTTCTGAACTTTAAAAGAAAAAAATATTTAGTAAAGTAAGTGGACTGTGTTTTGAGGGGGGCCCCAAGGCAACTAACTTTTGAAAGCCTCTTTCTTTATGCTATAAAATTAAATGTTTTTCAAACCTAACATAAGTGTGCACTACATTATCTGAAGACTTTGCACTATATCAATATTATTCTAGTAAACAGAATTTTACCCCTGTACTTTTCCCTTTCAAGTTAGTGTGCAGTGAACAATTATTTTAGGTTGGTAAATTTGAGTTTTAAATTAAAAAGTGTGCACTTTCACAACAATTTAAAAGTGAAAAATACAGTTGTATAAATGCTCTGTAAATAATAATTCTACACTATTTTATACTATACCATATACAATATGTTTTTATATATACGGACCCAGATCTATATATGTCACACGGTAGTTTGCCCAGTATTTAGAGAAACCCTCCCACCGATTCACATGTTTTCCCTTACTTTCTCTTATGCCAGTGGCTGTCATAAACTTTGAGCTTGCCACTGGTGGATCATTACATCAGATCAAACTCCTCACCTATTTTCTCATTTTTCTCATGCTTCTTAATGTGAATAGAGAGTGGAGTCATTTATACATTTCTGTAGGCTGCTTCGCAAATGTGACAAATTTGTCACTTAAAGATGTGTCCTCACTAGGATGGCTAAAGAATAAATATATTGGATTTCATTCACATTTAAGAGTAAATTTGCAAATGTACCTAAACATATTCATGGACGAGATCCATAAGACGGATTCAGAGATAGTAAAGATAGATAGTTAATCGCACCCCCAGTCTCAGGACTGCTAAGTAGGAATGGTTTTCTAATGCGTAGTTTTAAGTGCGGATGTTTTTCCTTAATGTTAGTCATACGAAGGTCGTTAGGTTCTTAAAGTTAATCAAGCATTCACTCATCCACAAATAAATGCACTTGTTGATTAACAACACAAAACATCTTTGTATTAATGTATAATCTATTATATGACTATTAAATTAATGTTTCAATAGTTTTTTTTTTACAAATTTAAACTTGTCACATTGTAAGTTGAACCCTTAATATGCTGTGGAGCAATGATCTAGTTAAAAAATGTTTGCAAATAAGTTTGAATAGTCTTTTTTTGGGTTTATTTTATTTATTTAAAAAAAAATTATACTTTAATTTAACTATTTATATTATTTAAATTTAAAAGTACAAATTAAGAATGGTAGAGGGCTCTCTTATCTCTTTCCATGCATATGTTAGTTTTTGCGATGCACTCTTACTTGTGCATCAATCCTAACTCTAGAGGATCACTTATATTGTACAATTGTAGCCTGTGTGCTGCTCATATGCATTAAGAGTCTTGCCCCTGTAGCCATGCATGCGGGACTCATTCCGTTCCAAAGTGTGATTCATTCCTAAGTCACCCGTTCATGTCTGTGAATCAGTCGACCATGGTTTCCATGCATATTTTACAGTTATGGGAATGCGCAGTTTTAAAATATATGTGCATAAAAATATGCACAAATTCTGTATGTTCTTAGTTGTGAATAAGGGCCATTATATAGACTTTGCTGTACGATCAATAGCATAATCTATGATCAACAGCTTGATTACAATTATAAGGGGCATTGAGAAAAGTGTAATAATTCTGCATATTTCTGTAAAGAAATCCCTCTCATTATTAAAAGCATACCGCCAAAGGAGAATCAATATTTGTCTGAATTCAAGGTAACTGCAATTTCCATAATGCTTACCAATGTACTGTCTGTAAATCCCAGAGTCTTGACAAAGCTTACTTGGAGCATTGGCCTCGCTCATCCACTGGTTATTTTGTGTACCTGAGAGAGATTGATAGGGATTAAATTGATATGTGAGATAAATGCAAGAATTTCTTAGAACAATGAATTACAAGCACAAGAATTTAAATAAATGCCAAAGTTGACTTTTTTTTAAACACCTGTGGTAAGCTTTAGCAAACTGACTTTCTACCAAAATAAAGTTTACATTGGATATATTGGTTATAGTGTGCCTAATAGAGATGAAAGATTTGCACACAAGATTTTAGATAAGTACCAAATATGGCTTTGCTTTAACAGCTGTGGCAAAGTTTTAGCAAACTGACTCCATACCAAAAAATAGGCATAGAATAGATATATTGATATTATAATGTGTACTGTCAAATAGAATTCACAGTAGTATATCTATGAAAATTTATGATTTAATTTCACACAATACAGGAAAAGTGTAGTTGCAAAATGGGAATAAATATTGTATATACAACTCTAGAATTGTGTACAGAATTGCAAGATTACTTCATAAAGTGTGTTATTAAGTAATCACATTACAAGTAACTATTCTGCTTAAAACAATGCAGAAAAAGATTAAGGTATTCTTATTTTGTCAACTACTGTTACAAAAAATGCATGCCTAGTACTAGTGAATAAAGAAGAAAGGTCAGCCCTGCGCTTCACTTAAAACAGTGCAGTGATTACAAGAAGTATAGATAATACAGATTTCTTTGTATATTTACTGAGACAATATACAAATCTCGAGTCAACACACAGACA
>WWET01008935.1:0-15911 GCA_011038615.1 Limnodynastes dumerilii
CATCAGAAGTCCTCTACTATAATACTATGCATGTTATCAGAAGGGAACTACTATAATACTATGCAACCATCAGAAGGACATTACTATAATACTATGCATGGCATCAGAAGGGCACTACTATAATACTATGCATGCCATCAGAAATACTCTACTATAATACTATGCAACCATCAGAAGTCCTCTACTATAATACTATGCATGCCTGACCCGCACCATTTGCTGAGGAGACTCACCATTCAAACAAGGAACTCCTGCTCACCCTTGTACAAAGAGATGACTTTAATTCCTTGCTGTGGGCCGAGGCCAGCCAGACCTGAACCCAATCCAAATTGCCTTCCACATTACCACCACAAGCCATGCTCCCTCCGCCATCAAAGTCCTCAAGATAACGGAATCTGGGCTTCTCACCGACTGGTAACATAAAACACATAGATATAGTGTGGGTGGGTCACAGACTCCAGATGAAAAGAGTAGGTGTACGATCCCAACATGCTCCTAAACCCTACTGTAATCCCCATTAGCCAGTCTATGCTCTCCTGTCTCTAAACTCCATTCCTCCACCCATATAAGCCGCTTACTTGCTGAATTATGACTGAGCTCTACTCAGTTCAATGGGTTTAAATGGCTTCCAGGATTAAATGACCTAAAGTGCCCTCTATTTGCAATTAAATCCCAAGCATGATTCACATGGGTGTCCATAATCACAGTGGTACAGATTCAGAGCTCCGTGCCACTTAGGTCCACACGGTGCTCTGTAATTAAGCACAGAGAAGGGGAATGCACGTCCTTCCTTCTTTTGGAGTTCTGGACAATTTAGTGAGCTAAACCCTACCTATACTTAATCCTTCTGGAACTGCTTCTATATAATACATGTTACAACTTTTGCCATCCTGCTGTTTGATCATCAGACAGTGAAACGCGTAGAAACATTCCAGTTAAGAGTCCTCGAATCCACTACACATTGACTACGATGCCTACACATCATCAAAGAAACTAATATACTGTTCAGTACAGTGCTTGAAGTGGGCCGGTATACGGCGGTATGGCATATGGCATATGGTATGGTATACCGCCACTTCTGTGAGCCGGCTCTGAGTAAGAATACAGCTGCTCATAGAATTTTAAGATTCTGTGAGTGCCTGCATTTTCACTCAATGCAGGCTCACAGAAGTGATGGTAGATACCGCTGTATAGCATACCTGCACAGTTCTCCTGTGCCGCGCTGCCGCCGGGAGCCACTGACAGAGCGGGCTGCCGCAGCTCTGATCAGAGCAGAGGAAGCAAGCATGACCTAAGGTCACACGAGCATCATTAGCCTGCAGAGAGAAGGAGAGAGCCGGAAGACACAGGAAAGTTAAATTTATTTAACTGGTTTTTTTTTAGGTTGGGAATGGGGATTTAGAATGGAGGAGTGGGAAGCTGGACATGAAAGGGGCAATAAGGATGGACACATATAGAGGGGAAAAAAATCTGGCTCTAGACAGAAGGAGGGGCAATAAAGCTGGGTGGACACAGATAAAGTGGGGAGCAATAAGGCTGGCTGGATGAGTGGACACTCATAAAGAGGGGAATATAAGACTGTCTGGGCACACAGAGAAGGCAATAAGACTGGCTAGGCACACAGAGAGGGCAATAAGACTTGGTAACCTGAAGGAAGGGGCAATAAGGATAACTGCAGACAAATAAAGTGGGGATTAACAAAGCCGACTGCACACAAAGTTGGGGCAATAAGGCTGGCTGGACACAAAGAGGGGGCAATAAGACTGGGTAAACTAAAGAAGGGTACAATAAGGCTGACTGCACATAAAGTTGGGGCAATAAGTCTGGCTGGATACAGAAGGGACAATAAGGCTGGGTGATTACTCATAAAGAGGAGCTATAAGACTGGCTGAACATAGAGATGGGGCAATAAGACTGTTTGGACAAACAAGGAGGAGACAATAACGCTGACTGGATGCATTTCTTCACAAAACACAACAACAAAAAAATACACTAAAAAACACACAAACTAGTTAGTAAATTCCAATAATAATACCTCACGTCTAGAAAAATTGCAGCTATAGCAAGAGAAAGAAAAAAATGCCTAAACATCTTGGCAAAAAATGATTTCTGCTTTTTTTGTGTTTAATTTTTATTTTATTTGTTGAAATCGTCACCAGGAAATTTTGTTTTACACCAGTGAAGGTGTTTGGCATTATAGCCTATGTGTCAGGCGTCAGATACCTTAATTTAAGTTCAAGTTTAAATTTACATAAATAAAAAAAAATATAAATTTGTGACTTTGGCATGTACCTAATCTTTCCTGATAGATTCAGGGCATGATTTTCATTTACTCCAGATGTGATTCCGGAACTGTCAGCTCTGTTTCAGTGTTCCCTCTAATCTATCCCCCGAGCCAATAATAAAAGATTAGTAATTGACAGTGGATGCCAGGCTAACGTTTTTTTTCTTTAAGATATGAGCAAGGAGCGCCGTTCTTTGAAGGGATAATTTGTGGGAGTCCTGAAAATTGGATTACTTTGTTATCTGTTGTGTAAATGACAAAGATGTTCAGCGTCCTTAAAATGTCAAGGCGACTTTAATTAAAAATGCAAACTTAAAAGAAAAATAATATTTGGGCACAGATACTGTCAATTATCTGCATCAAACTCTGCCATAAAACAACAAATAAGAATTGTAAATAAGATTTTCATTTTTTTCTTCAATTAATGTGTCTATATACAAAGATTCAATTGTAAATTAATTAGTTTGTTCAAATATCTTATGTTTGTTTTCACTGTAGATAGCAGGGTATTTCTGTTATAAAGTATGCTATTTCCTTAGCTGTTAATACATTTAAATTAAATGAATTCAATTAACGGGAAACTGGCACTGAAATATGATTCCATTTAATATAAAAAAAATCAAGAAAGCTGAAAATGTTGACAGGGAGGTGTAGCTTGCAAAGCAGAAGGAGGCTAAAAAAGTGATAAGGGCTGCAGAGGACACAAACATTTAGATATATGAATGAAAGGTAAAATTAAGGTATAGTAAGATTAAAAATAGATAGTGGGAGTCCTGTCGAGGGCTATGGCAAATCATCATAACAATTATTGATTTTTAGTATTCATGTAGGAAAGAGAATTCAATTTCAAGAATATTGACACAAAATAAGTAATTACAAGACCTTTCAACGAGGAACAGGTCTTACAGAACTCTCAAAGCTCAACGTGAACAAATCAGTGTGGCCAGATGGGATACATCCAAGGATACCAAAAGAGTGCTGGTAAAACAAATTACATAAATATTTAACAAGTCAATAGTGGAAATAGTTAAGATGCTGCAAACTACCGACCAGTGACCTAACATCAGTAGTAGAGAAACTGATGGATACACTGATACAGGAACAAATGGTTCACTATCTTAAATCCAGAAACATACAAGATTCCAAGCAGCATGGATTTACTAGGGGAGATGTCACACAAATCTTATTGACTTTTTTGACTAGGCCACTAAAGTAGTAGATCAGGGGGAGCTGTAGACATTGTTTATCTAGACTACAGTAAGGCTTTTGACATGGTGCCGCATCACAGACTGCAAAGTAGCATACACATTGCAGTAAAATTGGAGACATTACACACTGTATTAAGGGTAAAATATGCCTTTTTGCAAACAACACAAACACATGTGACACACCGGGGGAGAGGGTGAACATAATGATTGATGATCTAGGTAGACTAAAAGAATGATCAAGAATGTAAAAAGTGCAGTCTAATGCCCCAAAAAAAGCTAAATCATGGACTTGGGACTCAAAAACTCCAAAGCTCGTATAGCATTAATGGCATTACATTGGAATTTACCAAAGAGAAAAGGCATCCTAGAGTTACTATAAAAGGCAGTAAGCAATGTAAGAAGCTCTATGTATTACAAGAGCAGTAATGCTGGATTCATGATAGTGAATGCAGCTTCAGACAATTGAATGTCCTTATGTCGAACTACAACGAAAGGAAACTTAATATTTTGTTAATTCAGTATTTAACAGGTGAATAATCAGCACTGCAGTTTTCTGTTCTTGGATCAATATGTTTTTTGTTTTTATATGACTAGATGGGTCTATTGGTCATTATCTTCCATAACATTTGTGCAACGCGTTTTCATTTAATAACAATGTGCAACGCATTTTAATTTTCCTTTTTCATAGTTCCCTCCTGAAATGTACACAATGCAGTTTCCAGTCATCGCACTGTGTTTAAAGTGGGGGTCTAATAGTAAGACATATTGGACCAGTTTCAAAGACGCCAATCTGCTGTAACCACTTACTCATGCAAAGGCTTTGTTAACCACTACCCTCACACACTCGGAGTAGCTCACCTTAATGGACCTGATTCACACTTAAGAAGCTTCGACTTCTTAAGTGCGGTGAAATAAGAATTGAGCTACTACGTGTGCCTATTAGGCATGTAGATTGACTTACATGTGTTCTGTAAAGACCACACATAGAAGCGTAAGTAGGAAGAGGTGTGCCAAGGCAGCCTTGGGGAGGAGATGGGAGGGGGAGGTAGAAGGAGACTACGCACAGTAAGATAAGGTAGCCCTTTGGTACTCCTAAGTGCTATAAGGTGCCTAAAAATGGGGGGCATGTTCAGGGCAGGACAAGTGAGTTAGGTATGGTTCTGTCCACACCTAACTCACTCTGAAGTGTGAATACTGTCCAATGTTTCCAAATCTTACGATCTGACAATTGTTGGGGATTGGAAGTCTGCATTGGAACACAGTACAATAGCACATCCACACGGTACGTTGTAATGCTAAGCCCAACCCCCCTTGCAACTGCATTATTGGAGGTTTCAGTTGGATTCATTAGACCGTATTCAAACCTCTGCATTTCATACATATGTGCAGAGATCTGGAACTCTATATGGAAGAGGGGCATAATCTCCCCCTGTCACTCCCTTTTTGTGTATGGAGGACTTCCAAACCCCCCTTATCTGTTATGTACCGATCTGTTTCTGTATCTACGCAAATCTGTATGTAACAGCTAAACCCCGCCCATTTTGCCTGCTCTGCATGGCAAAGCCCGCCCCCATCCGGCCATGCATATAGAACAGAATACAAATATAGATTCGTTTTGTAACCTCTGGCGATTGCACACATCATGCTTGTGTAAGTTCAAATGTGTTATTAGGTTTAGACAAAGCCCATTATCATTCTTTTTGATACCTTTGAATATTTATTGTTTTTAGAGCATTTTCATGTTGGTTCTGAGCTTGCTGCAATTTACATGATAGAATTTGTGAATAACTTATTGAAGTTCTTGATTAATAGTTTGGCAGCTGAGACTTTGTTTTTGCTCACACCATAAACTACTTGGCTACTCCTGTATACTGGAAGCGGTAGCCATCTATAGGAAACAAGGAGACCTTCTACAGAATTTTGTTGTATTTACAGATTCTTACTTTAAAAAAAAAAAATCTTCTTTTCAAACTTTCCTCACAACTTTTGTCTTCTCCTTTCTTCCGTCTGTCTGAAAATCAGCGAACTCATCTCTACAATCCATGTATTCTTTCTTTCTCCTGTGCAACAATACAATATTTATGAAAGGCTATATACATATAAAAGATTAAGAGCGTATTGCCTTTCTATTGAATGGATTCAGAAACGTCTACACAAACAAAATATGCTGCCGTGATTGAACGTTTGAGTCAGAGCAGCGGGGAAACCTGATTATTTTTATTGTAAAACGCGGAGGAAAGAAGATAGACCTATAATTTGTTGATGATACAAGTCATCGTCATTGATTAGGTTTGCTGAAGTGTAAAACTTACATTTCATATTGATACGGACTCTCCTACTGATTAATCTCTTTGTATTACAGCGGTGTCGGCCTTTTAATATTACTTGTTATATAAAGAAATACAACGTCTTTGCTGTGCTATCTGGCCAGGAATCTTTAAATGACTATTGATGTTGCTGCTGTTTGTTGTCTATAAACATAGCAGGATGTAATTATAATAAATGTGTCAGTTATTCTGAGGCTGTACAATTAATCGTCCATTCAGAAAATGGCAATACCATATATTTTACTGCAATCTTCTAATCGTCTTTAATAGGACATAGAAGTAGACAAAACACATTACTGGCCTTTTATTCTGCACATTTGTTTGACACTTGAGACTGTGTTGTCATAAATTATTTCTGGAATGTATTATTTTGTAAAGGAGGTTTGATCTGTTGAGCGTGTTGGACTTTTGCTGCATTTGGCTAGGTCTGCCGTAGTCATTCCCCATAAAGACGATGTTGCACTTACACCTGTTTTTTAGAGGGCACAGAAAGACAGATGCAAAATCACTGATCAGTCCATGGACGAAAGGTGATGGAATCGGGCCCCATAGCAAGGAGATGGGGCCCGAGTTTGGATGAGTGGGACTCAGTGGAGCCAAGCGAAACCAGTGCCTGATTAAAGCTGTCAGAGGTTGGCAGCTTAAAACAGCAGCCAGCACTTCATGTATGAACGCTGATAGCAACAGCGCTATACATACATAGACTCATACATGGAGCTACACATACATAGACTCATACATGGAGCTACACATACATTCACTTATACATGGAGCTACACATACATTCACTTATACATGGAGCTATACATACACTCATACATGGAGCTATACATACACTCATACATGGAGCTATACATACACTCATACATGGAGCTATACATACACTCATACATGGAGCTATACATACCCTCATACATGTTTCCTTGCACGTGTTTCCTTGCACGTGTTTCCTTGCACGTGTTTCCTTGCACGTGTTTCCTTGCACGTGTTTCCTTGCACGTGTTTCCTTGCACGTGTTTCCTTGCACGTGTTTCCTTGCACGTGTTTCCTTGCACGTGTTTCCTTGCACGTGTTTCCTTGCACGTGTTTCCTTGCACGTGTTTCCTTGCACGTGTTTCCTTGCACGTGTTTCCTTGCACGTGTTTCCTTGCACGTGTTTCCTTGCACGTGTTTCCTTGCACGTGTTTCCTTGCACGTGTTTCCTTGCACGTGTTTCCTTGCACGTGTTTCCTTGCACGTGTTTCCTTGCACGTGTTTCCTTGCACGTGTTTCCTTGCACGTGTTTCCTTGCACGTGTTTCCTTGCACGTGTTTCCTTGCACGTGTTTCCTTGCACGTGTTTCCTTGCACGTGTTTCCTTGCACGTGTTTCCTTGCACGTGTTTCCTTGCACGTGTTTCCTTGCACGTGTTTCCTTGCACGTGTTTCCTTGCACGTGTTTCCTTGCACGTGTTTCCTTGCACGTGTTTCCTTGCACGTGTTTCCTTGCACGTGTTTCCTTGCACGTGTTTCCTTGCACGTGTTTCCTTGCACGTGTTTCCTTGCACGTGTTTCCTTGCACGTGTTTCCTTGCACGTGTTTCCTTGCACGTGTTTCCTTGCACGTGTTTCCTTGCACGTGTTTCCTTGCACGTGTTTCCTTGCACGTGTTTCCTTGCACGTGTTTCCTTGCACGTGTTTCCTTGCACGTGTTTCCTTGCACGTGTTTCCTTGCACGTGTTTCCTTGCACGTGTTTCCTTGCACGTGTTTCCTTGCACGTGTTTCCTTGCACGTGTTTCCTTGCACGTGTTTCCTTGCACGTGTTTCCTTGCACGTGTTTCCTTGCACGTGTTTCCTTGCACGTGTTTCCTTGCACGTGTTTCCTTGCACGTGTTTCCTTGCACGTGTTTCCTTGCACGTGTTTCCTTGCACGTGTTTCCTTGCACGTGTTTCCTTGCACGTGTTTCCTTGCACGTGTTTCCTTGCACGTGTTTCCTTGCACGTGTTTCCTTGCACGTGTTTCCTTGCACGTGTTTCCTTGCACGTGTTTCCTTGCACGTGTTTCCTTGCACGTGTTTCCTTGCACGTGTTTCCTTGCACGTGTTTCCTTGCACGTGTTTCCTTGCACGTGTTTCCTTGCACGTGTTTCCTTGCACGTGTTTCCTTGCACGTGTTTCCTTGCACGTGTTTCCTTGCACGTGTTTCCTTGCACGTGTTTCCTTGCACGTGTTTCCTTGCACGTGTTTCCTTGCACGTGTTTCCTTGCACGTGTTTCCTTGCACGTGTTTCCTTGCACGTGTTTCCTTGCACGTGTTTCCTTGCACGTGTTTCCTTGCACGTGTTTCCTTGCACGTGTTTCCTTGCACGTGTTTCCTTGCACGTGTTTCCTTGCACGTGTTTCCTTGCACGTGTTTCCTTGCACGTGTTTCCTTGCACGTGTTTCCTTGCACGTGTTTCCTTGCACGTGTTTCCTTGCACGTGTTTCCTTGCACGTGTTTCCTTGCACGTGTTTCCTTGCACGTGTTTCCTTGCACGTGTTTCCTTGCACGTGTTTCCTTGCACGTGTTTCCTTGCACGTGTTTCCTTGCACGTGTTTCCTTGCACGTGTTTCCTTGCACGTGTTTCCTTGCACGTGTTTCCTTGCACGTGTTTCCTTGCACGTGTTTCCTTGCACGTGTTTCCTTGCACGTGTTTCCTTGCACGTGTTTCCTTGCACGTGTTTCCTTGCACGTGTTTCCTTGCACGTGTTTCCTTGCACGTGTTTCCTTGCACGTGTTTCCTTGCACGTGTTTCCTTGCACGTGTTTCCTTGCACGTGTTTCCTTGCACGTGTTTCCTTGCACGTGTTTCCTTGCACGTGTTTCCTTAAAACAGCAGGGCCGGATTACCCACAAGGCAGCCTAGGCACCCGCCTAGGACCTGGCAAACCCCAGGGGCCCGAGGCTGCCCGGAATCCAACACTGTTAATCACCCTTGTGTCCTTATCAGACGAGAGCTATCATTTCCGACATGCAGGCTCATCAATATCGTCTGCGCCTGTGTGTGTGTAAAATGTCGTAGCTCAAGCAGCAACATCAGTATAGTCGGCTGCTTCTCCCCCCTTAGGGGGCCCCAAACCGGCATCTTGAGTTTTAAATCCGGCTCTGCTTCTCATACTGCGTGTGTCCTGTCCAGGGATGTCTGACTTTTGCAGCTCTTCATAGGACATTCTGAAAAGGTGCATGCATTTGAAACAAGCCAATACACGTCTATAGGCAGAAACCGCAAGGTGGATGGCAGCAACCGATACAACTCAGAAATGTTTCAAATCTTTTTTCTATTTTTTTTATTTTTATTTACAGTCAAATTAAAGCCCTAACAAATTTTATACTCATTTAAATAATGTCTGATTAGAATGTCAGCCAATACGCTGCTAATAAGGCTTTAAAAAAATCACAACTGTGTATTCTATGAGCTAAAATGGATTTTACAAGTTAATTGATGCTTACATTTAATCAATTAATATTTTTAACATTTTTTAAATGAAAAATATTAAAAATAATTTAATGATTGAAAACACTCACACCAGCCCCTGAGCGGGTGTAAAATGTTCGGTATAAGCACTTTCTCCCGCTGCATTTACACCTAAACAACACCTAAACAACAGACAGAAGTGCAGCTCATGATCACCTCCTATAGGAATACAGAAGACTGTATTTGTGCATATGAGTTGCCATCTACTCACTTCTGGATCAACCCCTTAGTGAGAACATCTGATGATTCAATTACATTTATTACAATATATTATTTTAAAGGGTTCACACAATGTTGTGGCAAAAAATAAAAAATAAAAAGAAATACAGTAGCCACTATATATTTCACAGGGAGCCCTTCCGGCTAAAGCCAGTAATGGTGTGTAACATTGAAACCACAGTACATTAGAAAGGAAATTGCAGAGATTAAGGAAACACGGCAGATGGGGTCTATAATTATTATGATTATTGTGGGGTGAATTATCTATTCTTTTTCTCGGCACCTTGTCAAGAACCATTGCAAGAGACCTTCTGGCAGTAAAAGACTCCATTTAAAAAAAATACTTTATCCAAAAATGCCCAGAAACCTTAAAAATAAAACTATAAAAACTTTTGCAATATCAGTCACAAGAAAGAGCTGTTGGAGTTTGTATGAGAATTCCAAGTTGGTTGTCAATCTTTAGAAGTTACATCAAGCTGTACCAAGTCCACCAGCCATGCCTGCCAAGCTCATCACCAATAAATGAACACACTGAGGGGCTGATTCAGAGCTGCACCTACATCATTTTTTAAGGTGCAATTGTAGACCTGAATAATATCATTTGAACTGCCAGGGAAGAAAATTTAAGTTGTGAAATTAGAATCGAGAGGTGAAGTTTCTTAGCTCAACTCTAATTTATAGAATTTTTTCAGTCCACCCTTGTTAAAATCAGTATCCATACAATATACGCTTGGGAGACTATATAATAGCGCTGGTTTTTGTACACTTGTTGATAACAGTTTTACGTTGGCTATCATTATTTAGTTATATACTTTTTTCAGACTAACCTGTAAGTTCAGTTTGATCGGCTGCTGATAGTCCTCCGTTTAAATTTACTAATAGATTTAAGCACTGTCGTGAGTAAAAAAACAAAAACATTTCACTCAAATAATAGTTTTATTTCTTTAATTTATAGTTTAAACATAAAGTTATGCCATGTGTGAGTTCAGTGTGCAAAAGTAAAGTATTTTCCTTGCGTGCAAAAGTTTTAAAATTAATTAGAGCCCCTTACTTTGCAAAATGGTTTAGGGGCTGATTCAGAGTTTGGGAGTAAGGGCAAAAACAGGTACTAGTGTACAACTCGGATAAACCATTTTGCAATGTGAGGGTGCTCATTAACTTTAAAACTTTTCGAGGGTGCATCAAATCAGGTCACTTACGCACCTTGCGTATGTAAGTTGCCTGACATTCTCAGGTCTGGATCCGGCCCCTAGCCTCAACCCTAGCCCTAATTCCTAACCATAAACTCAACCCTAACCCTAACCCCATCCTTTATCCTAGTTCCTAAAACCAAACCCCAACCCTAATCCTAATTCCTAACTCTAAACCCAACTCTAACCCTAATTCCTAACTCCTAACCTTTATTCCTATTCATAACTCCAGCCCTAATACCTAAATTTAAACCCAACCCTAACCCCAACCCTAATCCTAACCCCTAACTCCAACCATAATCCTAAACTCAACCCTAACCTTAATTCATAACACCTAATCCTAATTCGAAACTCCTAACCTCAACCATAATTTTAATTCCTAACCTTAAACACAACCCCTAATTCCTAATTCCTAACTCCTAACCTTAACCCTAATTCCTAAATTTAACTCCAACCCTAATCCCTAACCTTAAACTTAATCTTAACCCCAATTCCTAACTCCTAATCCTAACCCCAACCCTAAACCTAACCACTAACCGTGGAAAGACAGCAGAGCACAGCAAATACTGGGGTCAGTTCAATTATTTAAATGGTGGCATTCTGAACAGGTACAATGTCTAATTTACAATTTTCACTATCGTACCATTGCCAACATGAATCTTTTCTAAATTTGAATCCTGTCGGCAATGATACAGACACTGTTATGGCCTCAGTGAAATAGTGATAGTCAGTACAACAAATACATTCCATCAGCATTAGTCAGCTCCATGATTAATGCTACTCCGACACATTTTCATCTTAGTACAGACTGTTATGGACATAAATATTCACAGGGCAAACTCTTCCAATGCAGGTTCAACACAATATCCACAAATACATTCATATCACTCGATATATTCATTTTAGCAGTAAAATCATCAAAAGTGGACCATTCCAATCTTGACACAGTTGAGTGAGGACCTATCTGTAAATAAATGAGCGTGTATGAAAACTTTTAAGAACTTTTCAAATGTTTCTCAAGACCATGTGGTAGATCCAGAACTCTGCTTGCAATATGTTTCCTCACGTAGCGTATTTACGCGTGCGTACCTTCTATACACTCCCCTTGTCACACCCCTTGAATGTACGTATTTTGTCCGACATCCACTTTCCAAACCCTACCTCAACTTTTGCCCACGTAACCGATGTCATCCGCACACGTACGTATGGGCAACACGTATTTACGCAGCTAAGCACGCCCATACTGTACACTTTAAATACAAACCCTGTCTACATAGCGTATTTCAGACGTATTTTTAACTCACGTAAAATTGGCACACCCACACGTAAGGATTTACGCGACACATACGTGAATGGCCCATACATTCACATTTACGCTACGTTACGGAGCTTATTTTCTGCGGTGCACATGCGCAGTACTTACCAAAACTCGATTTTACATGTCCGCCATGCGTAAACAAGCGATGTTCTGGATCTGGGCCCATGAGAGTAAAATTACAATTTTTTCATATTTCTTTATATTTTGTTTTGCTTTTTATTTTCTAAAGTGGAGTGGAGCTTATAGCAGCCAATCAGATTCTAAATAACTAGAATTTATTTGCTACCAAGGGAAACAACTCCTTTTTTTTTACCTTTTAGAAGAATTTGCTGATCTTTCCTCATGGATTAAGGACACTGGGCCTGATACACACTTAAGAAAGCATTAGGTTTTTAAATATATACGTAACTAGTAGCAAGTTGACTTCCTCGGCACGCCCCAGGTTTTCAGGTTCTTAAGCGACATAAGAATGCCATAGGGCTATCTTATCTTTAGGTTCTTATTTGTGTGCATAGGGCGGCTAATTAAGAACGTTATAGCATAAACATGCCTAGATTTGGTAATTTAAATGCCTCCCTCCACCCAATCTTCTTATCTTCGTACTTAATTTTTCCCAGCTTCCTTTTTAGGTCACTACGAACCTTGCAGCACTAGGTAATTCAGAGCAGTCTCGTTCCTATATCCAACGTAGATTGCGTATATAAGTTACTATGCATGTGCAGTAGATCCCTTCCTAAATATATGAACCTAAAAAGGCGCAGATTCTTAAGTTTGAATCCGTTCCACTGTCAGCAGCAGAGGATAACATTGCAATATTTTCTGATATATTCTGATATCTGAACAATATTCAACAGTTAAAATTAGAAACCAGACCACATAACATGAACTCACGCAACGTGTGTCAAAGCATTAACCAAGAAAGCTGCAAAATAATCAATAAAATGAAAAGGAAGAAAAAATAATCTCCCCATAGCTTCAACAATGCATAATATTGGAAAGAAGTGCTGGCTGTAAAATCTGTTTGTTTTCCTTAACTAACCACGTCTGGCTCCCTGAAGAATAGAAAACATCAATACAAAGACATTTGCATTCAAATCCACAACGCTGAAATCTTTCTTCATGTCTTTTGTCTTCAGATTAACTTCAGTCTATAGTACAGCAGAAGGTTTACCTGGTAGCCGTGTCCATAACCTTCAAACTATGGAACTTCTCTCCAACAACTGTAAGTAAAAGTAAAAACTTCTTCTTTCTATTATTATGTGTTGTACTGTGCTAAACCTAAAACAAGCAGTCGTGGTACCTACAGATCATACAATATTGTTGTTATGTCTGGATCCTTTAAGAGTGTGAAAATAAGAGAAAATCAAGAGGAATGTTACAACTAGACAGAAACATTGTTGAATCTGAACGGGATAGAAAGTAATGTTACTCTTTGTGTGCAGAGAGAATAATTTATTAAACTACCTCCCTTCAATCCATATTGCATGCAGCAGCTAAACTGATTTTTTTTACTCTTCTAGAGTTGTTTCACTCTGTCTAGCTCTACATTGGTTGCCGATATACTACAGAATCAAATACAAAATCCTTTTACTAACCTACAAAGCCATCAATAACACTGCACCCGCATACATATTCTCACTCATCTCAAGATACATCCCAGCTCACTCTCTTACATCTTCACAGGACCCACTTCTCTTCTCTAAATTAAACAAATGCTCTGATTCCCGGTTACAGGACTTCTCCTGTGCTGCACCCAACTCTAAGGATAATCTTCCTCACTCAATAAGACTATCCTCTACTCTCCAAACTTTCAAGCGCTCCCTTACAACTCATCTCTTCAGACAAGCGTATCAACTTGCACAATCTACTGCTTAATAATTGTCAACCCCATTTACAACCACTTTGCTATCTGGTTTACCTTTCTGTTAAATGATTAACACAACTTGAAAACTTGACTTTCCATACTACAACTACCCTAAGTCCTGCTACTAACAATTCTGTGTGATTGGATCATACAGAGCACTGAGCACTTTAACTTCACATGCTGGCCACTCCATTGTGTGATATGGAGCACTTGTCCTTATGTATCAATCCTTAATGTCCTATAGTTGTGTAAGCTTCTGGGCAGGGCCCTCTTACCCACCAAGTCTATCTGTTACCACTCAGTCTTGTTATAATGATTGTTAAAATAGTAAAGCGCTACGTAATCTGCTGGCACTATATAAAAACCTGTTAATAAAGAAATAAAATAGTAAATAAATCTTTAATTTGTAGATGCATGACCCATTATTTTTGCTTTATAAGAGTTAAGTCACGGTAACACAAGCCATTGTCATGACCGAGCCTTTAAAACTAGCATTAACTAATAAAGATTTGCTCAAACCAATCAGCTTCTGCACCCTAGCCTTTGTAAAGCCACTTGCATCAACTGTGTCTCTTTTTAGGAGTTTCCAATATTAACCATGCAGCATCATATAGAGAATTTAAGAATGATGATGGTCTTTAGTCACAAAGGGCAAGAGTACGATCTCGTAGCATATTTACGCGATCGTAAGTGCTATGCACTCCCCCTGGCACTCCCTCAGTCGATCGTAATTTAGCTGTTTTACGACTACCAAACCCTACCTTAACTTTTCCAAGCATAATTGCTCTCGTACGTAGCATCCTGATGGTCATAACTGCATATCCCAGCCCGTACTGTACAATTTAATTACATTTTTCCACCTCTATTGCATATTTTCGGCTAGCATAGGGTTGACACGCCCCTTCCTATGTAGTCACAAAATAGTTTCGCCTGGCCAGAGTCACAATGCGTAACATACAAACTGTAGAAGTTACACAGGCAGTTTGCGTAACTTCACTGTCGTGCTTACTTCTGGATCTAGCCCAAAGACTCCCCATAATATGCTTTTTAACTTTTCCAGCCTTCTCTCCTACTACATTTCTTTCTCTCTCTCTCTCTCTCTCTCTCTATGAAAAAAATAGTTGCCAAAAGACTTAACATTATGGTATAATTTTCTCACAAATCTTTGTCTATGGAACTCTGTCTAAGTACACATGTACCTTACTCTTTGGGACCGAATGCCCCAACCAAATTCCATAAATACCAGTCAGTTTGACATACCATTGTAAACGCCTCTCAGTGTGTGTCTCTTGGCTCTTTTCCCAGGTAGTAAGAGACCCTTAATTTAGCCTGATTCACCTTTCTTTTGTTACTAGACTTAAGACTATGGCAAATCTGATCTTCTAAAACGAATGCCATTTCCCTGTGGTATAAAACACTGGAACATGCAGCAACTTTTGAATATTACATTGATGTTGTTGCTTTCATTAATGCTACTTTCAATCACAGTTTGCCTACAATATCTGTCCATGGCTATATTGTAATACTTCATCACATGAAACCACAATGGTAAGAGAGCTGCATAAAATGAGGGCGTTTTATTTTTCATCAAATCATAATTTTGCACCATCCATCTTCACTCTACGAGTTGGTTCATCGCTCCATCCATCATTTCATTTAATCTTCAGCAGCCGATACGGCGTAGAATTCGTTTATCACTGGATTTGCCAATGACATGTGTCTCCCTTTGACTGCTTATTAGGGGATTTGTACATATTAGTCACTCTATCCATCCATCTGTATTCAGTCAGACACAAGACTCTTGTGTCAGTTATGACGAAACATTATCTTTATATTATTATTACACTGGATATAAGACTTAATCTTATTTAATTTAAGACGTTTACACTTATATCTTAAATATATGTTAAAGAATACACTGAAAGGCCTGGAGCAATCACCCTGTATGGACAATTAATTAACCCTTCTGAGCACTAAACTTAAGGCCAGAGTAAAGAGAAAGATAAAAAAAT